>LPNX010182034.1:12071-79775 GCA_001517045.1 Pseudotsuga menziesii | reverse complement strand
TATATATATATATATATATATATATATATATATATATAAGATGGAGCTTGAGTTATTTTCATATAAGTTCAAGGGGGAACCCACTTGGCACTTGATGCCATTAAGGTGAAACAAGTAGATTAATTTTAACTTCTCTTCAACTTGTTTAGAAGTTGCCTTCTTTAAAGGCCAGATATCCTTAGGCCTTTATAGGCCATGTGAGATCCCGTAACAAAATTTGTACGTTAGAGATATGCTAACTAAGTCCTAACTATCAGGGAGTAGCATACTTTCATAAGTATAGTATGCCATGACCTTTCGCTCACCAAGGTTACTTATGTGTTTCCTTCTTTTAAGTTCTAGAGCCATTAATTTACTTGCATAGGTGTTGATTAATCTCTTTCTCACATTCTCCTTGGGTAGTTATCTGTGAGTAGGTTATATTGAAAGTTGAAGTTCCTAAAAGACTTTTGTAGGTCTCTCCCCACAGGGGACCTACCTTCCTGTTTCTAAGTTATGTCAATGATCTTCATCTTCCATCATTACACGTTCTTTTTTTGGGGGGGGAAATAACCACCTAGATTTCTAGGTTTTACTGGTGTGGCCTTGGCCTTGAGCTCCTCACCAGAGAACCCATACAATAACAACAATACAAAATATTTTTGGGTGTACAAGAGGGAATTTACAAATTATCTAGGGTATGCGAGAGGGATGTTACATCCTCTCCCCCTTAAAAATAACACCGTCCTCCGTGTTACTTTTTTTTCCTTCTTCATTCTGTCGTCCTTTCTTGTTTTCGTCCCTTTCATCCTGGTCCCCTGTGATCTTTCGTATCTTCTCAAGTCGCCATCATTGAAGACCTGCAGTTTTTCTATAACAAGTTCGGGTCTAACCTAGTTTTCTTCAGTACAACATGTACAAAATTATAATTCAACTTAACATATGCCATAGATCCCTTTTTCATTGTAATAATCTGCAATTTATTCTTCAATAAAATATAATTACTACCCTTTGGATGTTGGTTTTATCTCCAACCTTTGGATAGTCATGTTGTCCTTGACGTGAGGAAATCCCTTCCTCACATTACCCATTCAAAATGTAACACGTTTTACGTTTGTTTTGTTTTCCAAACTCTCCCTTGAGTTTTGTTTTCCATTCATGTGGGGACTTACAACAATTTATGAGGTTACTCTCCCTTTAACCACTAGTTAAAATTTTTCCCCTCAGTGACATCAACCAGTGTCCTATCTTCGAGATGTCCAACTTTGCCTAGGTATTTTTCCACACCATATGCCTAACACCAATGTGCTCACGTGACAATCGCTTTCCTAACACCATTGTGCTCCTGTAGCATATATGCCTAACACGAATATTCTCATGCAACAATCACTTGCCTAACACCATGGTGCTCCCGCAACATTCTTGTTCGTATTTAGTGTAGATTCCAACTTTCACTATTCGTATCACACACTCCTTGGTGCTTAGCATTACTTTACTGTCGTTGTCTTGATTCATGAGTCGGCTACATGGATAATCAAAACATCTATCCATAAGAATAATTTTCATTCATTTAATGAACGTTTCCTAAGTTGTAGTGATTGTACCCTTACCATCATTCATGGTTCACACAATCTTATAATTCATACAGGATAAACCACCACTTATTTAGATGTGGATTTAGAATCCATGTCTCACGTTGATCATGAGATGCTAACAATCATTGTAAACCCTGCAATGTCAGTACATAACACCACAATCAACAGTTAAACCTTGATTCACAGAAACCTTGAAATATGAAATTTATAATAATAAAATAAAAAAAAACACTCTTTCTTGAGTGGTTTAGCTTCCTTATTTAATCCAGTGAATTGTTTAGACAGATAGTCCATTTCAGTTGGTGGTGTCTCACACATACCCTACAAAGTTAGTACATAACGTTATACATCGTTCATTCACTTATTATTTTCAAATGTTTAATAGCAATTTCCCAACACTCAGACTTTAGATCTGCAATTCGATCATTAAGGCAGAGATTTTAAATATCCAAACTATAATGATTTTAAAGTAAAGATCTTACTCTATCCTTCGGCTAAAAATATGAATCAGCTAACAAAATCATTCAGAGATGATATTTCCCCTTCAGGTCCATTCGACTAGATCACATGTTAAGAACATGCATCATATAAATGCCATCAAAGTTTGTTAGATATACCCCAACCCAAAATCAATGCATTAACATAATTTGGACACCTTGATACGTTGTCAGACTTAAAACAATTCCAATGTTTACCAGTAATTTCAATGGCAATGTTTATTAGATCTATTCAAGCCAACACAATGCGTTACAGAGATTGGGCATCAACCGTTATTACGTCCAAAGGAATTTTCAGTCGTCGAATCTAGATATGCCTTAGATGGAAGGAAAGTCAAACAATTATGTGTATCAATACATATGCAAATATTGTACAGCATTATTTACAACTGACCAATTAATATGCAAGAAACAGACAGCAACTCAAGGCATGATTTTATGGCAAGAATTTGATCAGTTGATGCCTAAGAAATTTCCATTGAAGTGCCTTAATACAGAGCATTGCTGGGAAACAAAAGGCCGCATTGAAACAAGAGAGCTATCACATCAATACATAATCAACAATTAGCCAATTACCAATTAATATGCAAAAAAAGTCAACAACTCATGACATGCTTTCATGACAAGAATTTTCTAATGATGCCTAAGAAATTTCCTTTTAATGTGCTTTTGACACAAATAATAAATATATAGGTTCCCAACATACTGTAAAAAGGAATTGTGAAAAAGGACACAAGTTGACACTAGTAGCGTATATTGTTAGCACATGCTATTTACCTTGCATCTTAGAATGTAAATTATCCAACTATACATAAGTCAGCAACCAACTATAGTCTCTCAATTTGATTAGAGATGGAAACATTCCTAACTATATAAGTTTATTTATAGGGGGAGATACAAAAATCAAACTGGGATTATATCATCGTCCTTAATCAACACATTTTAGAAAAGATTGGAACTACTTTAAGGATAATTTTGCACTAACAACCCCTTTTTTATTTTTTATTTTTTATTTTTAACTTTGAAATGGCAAAACAAAGCACCAGGGTTTCCTTCATACACTAGTGGAAAATGAGAGATTAGTGACCAGGAGACCAAACATTTTGGTCACCACAGTTTGTTTCAAGGGATAAATGACCAAAATTGATAAATTCAAGTGAGCTAACTAAAAAAGACCAAGATAAATGACCACTTCTGGTCACGAGATAAAAACCAACAAAAAACGACCAAGATAAATGACCAAATTTGGTCATGAGATATCTAGACTAAAAATGACCACATAACAATTGGTCATTTATTTGGTAATTTTTAGTTGTCACTCCAGCAATGAAAAAAATTACAAATTTGACAATGAATTTGTACATTTTACTAAATTCTAACACTACAAATAGATTCAAAGACCCCCTTAAAAGGGGTCTCTGAATCCATCTGCAGTGTTAGAATGTAAGGGGGTCTCTGAATCCATATATAGTGTTAGAATTTAGTAAATTCTAACATATATATAATCTATATTTAAACACCCTCATATTAACAAAATTGAATTAATGCAACACAACTATATGTTAACTCGGACATGACCTTGGTATATAAAAAAACCCACTAAACCTTTTAACCCAATAAACCTTGCAGGCATATAATGTTAATTATAAGGCTAATTTGCATTACCTTGGCATATAATTATATTTTTTATAGGCTAATTTGGACATGACCTTGGAAACTTGGCTAATTAAATCGGTGGGATCCACGTCAGTTGAAATCAATGATACATGCAAGAATATCATCGCACTAAATTAACATGCGACATAATCTCCTTCCTCCATCATCATGTTAGTCCTCCATTGGATTCTCTCTCTACGTTGCTTTCTGATAGAGTAGGCTTTGTTGCATCATATATTCGATATTTTTCTTTTTATTTCCTCTCTCACTATGTCGCTTTTCGAGCCTTTAATTCTCTCTATCATTTACGGTCACGGTGTCATAGTGGACCTTTTCCTTATATTCCTTCTAAACTATCTTCTGAACACAAGCATGCACTACTACATATGGCTCAAAAGTCCCATGACAGTTTGCAACGAATAAGTTAAAAACAATTTTTTCATGGAAAAACAGTTTAAAATTTTGGAAAAAAATGAAAATGTCCCTGATGATAGTCTCTATAGAGACACATAGTCCATAATTTTCTTATAGCAATGGACGTTCATCGCTATAGCAACATATATTACATTTGGCGCTAGAGCAAGGACGAGCAATAAATCCCGTAACATCGAACCTTAGAGCTATTGATGTTACCTTTTAAGATGGGTAGCTCACTGCAAAAAGCATTCCCAAAACCTAAACCCCGAGGCCGAAAATGCATTAATTATTTGAACACCAGTATACCGAGATGGCATCCTAATATTCAAGGTGGACGAGGACGCAGAGAAGGACGAAAAGAGAAAGAGATTCAAGGTGCTCGATGTCTTGGCGGAATATCTAGAGGACAAGCACCTTCGGTTGTAGAGAATCAAGCATGAGTAGGATGTAGTTTCTTTCGTTTATCTCATCACTGGATATGAGGCTGTCCTATAGCACAATTCTCTAGAAATCTATGTGATAAGAGATAAAAATGAACATCTCATCTTGTTTAATAACAAAGGGCTTTTCCATTTTGAGCAGCTTAGAAATAAGAACGAGGAAGAGAATTGAGATGAGTAATTTCGTAGTCATCCCAATCAGTGATCAAATTTGAAGGGTGGGTCTTAATTTCAATTGGAAGGGAATTTATTATTGGATCCCTTCAAATATGAAGGGAAATATAAATAATTGTACTTCAATTGACAAGTATAAATTAACTAAACCATTTCACCAAAAAAATGAAAAAAATAAATATTGTTTTTTCAAATTTATAACAATTAAAGTACCCCTCAATATTTGCATGAAAAAATGATATATTTTTAGTAAAACTTATTTTGAACACATTAAGTTCTCACATGTGTATAATTAATTTTACATTTCATTAACATAACAACTATTCTATTGTATTATTTTCCATTGGAGCACACTTCACTGTACAAAAAAACTACTTGAGAGATTGAAGTGTGATAAGGACTAGGCACTTGAGAAAAAATCATACATAACTCATAAAACATTGAAAAAAATTACCTACATACCAAGAAAGTTAGCAAAGCTAGCATAATCGGGGTCGACGCATCAAATTTTTGTGTTCAACACTTGTCTTGAAAGCATACATGTATAGAATGGAGGAGCAATGGAATCAAGCCTAAGTCAATTGAATTTTTGCAACTCAACTGCATGTCTGAGTCTCAACAATCCACCTTTTAAATTGAACCAAAATACCAAATTACAAAGTTTATTAATGGCTAAATTTGAGAAAGTTCTAGGTGTGATTAATTAAGGGCTTGGGGCTCTAAAATTTGTTCTTTCTTGAACCAGTGCAGGACTTAGTGATCCATAGTCATATAGGAATTTAAGTTATTTAGTGAAAACAATTAATGTGTATACCTATATGTCGAAACCATTTTCCATGATGATGCAAGCCTTTACCCTCTTTATTGTCTTACCAAAAGGCATGATAATGAGGAAGAAGACCTAAAATTAGGGAATTCACCTTCAAATAATTCCTTGCAATCACATTGGTAAGGAGTGATAAGAAGATCACAACAATCTAACCAGCGTTCAAAATTGAACCCTTCCCAGCCCTTCCAAAGGGTTCTAGCACTTCCCAAAAGTGTAAAGTTAAAATTGCCCTTCAAAAAAAAATTAAAATCTGAATTTTACCCTTCCAATTAAGAATGGCATAATTTATATCGACATTTCAAAAGAAGGCCAGCATTTGAAATTACCCATCCATATAAATTTCTCAAGATGTTGAAATTCCTATGCGATAAAGTTCAACTCATCATTCATAACATTGGAAACATGATAGATTATAATCACTTACTCACTCATGTAATGCACTCACTGCTTAGTTGTGCAATATGGCCATTTATCATTGATGACTATGAGGCAATAGCCATCGAGATGTGAATCTGACTCCCGATTCACTTGGGGCTGCAATATAAAGTGTGAAATTTTTTCAACAACTACGACTATAACAAAAAATAACAACTACTAGTCTACTACTAGGCCCGAAAGGAGCTCAAAAATTTGTGCCTACTACCTATGTGAACCTCGCTACCAATTCCCACTCTTTCTTTGTCAAAATGAAATTTAAAATGCCGGTTTGATAAGTCCTCCTCTATAAGACTTCATTTCTTGCATGAATATCATGGACTCATGACAACTATAAAGAACACTTGATGTCATGCAAATACAAATAATGGCATGTTTCTAGGATCGCAAACTGTGCAGAAGTCGATTTATGCATTGCTATACAGAGGTTTCATTGGGAAGTACACGATATGGAGAAACAATGGTTTTAATAAAATAAAAAAACAATTGTTGGCTCTAGAATAGCAATCAATTTGATGGGTGGCATGATCATGATGTAATCTCCCTCCGTCCTTCCAAACATTTGTGGTTTCTCACAACATTTGTCCTCAGTGCTACTAAAATACATATAAAAATTACTTGTCCTTACATCCTCTTCTCTTTAAATCCTCCTCTCATGGTCATAACTAAGGATTATTATGCATGCACGTCCTGAAGCCCTAAGCCCGGTTATGCTAGCTTTGCTAACTTGCTTGGTATGTAGGAATCTTTTTTTAATGTTTTCTGATTTGTGTATTATTTTTTCTTAGGTTCCCAATTCTTATCATTCTTACATCTCTTGATCTTGGATTGCACGTGGATGCCCCAATATGGTTATGGCATAGTCTAAGTAGTTTTTTTGTACAATGAAGTGTATTCCAACTTAAAAAAATACAATAGAATAGTTGTTATGTTACTGAATTGTAAAATTAATGACACACATATGACAACTTAATGTGTTCAAAATAAGTTTCATTGAAAATATATCATTTTTTCATATAGATATCAAGAGATACTCAATTATTTAAAATTGTAAAAATTAAAAAAAACAATATTTATTTTATGCATTTTTTTGGTGAAAGGATTTAATTAATTTATACTTATCAATTGAATTACAATGATTTATATTTCCCTTCATCTCTGAAGGGATGAGAGAACTAATTCCCTTCCAATTGAAATTAAGACCCACCCATCAAATTTGATCACTGAATCTAACATGTCAAATCTCAGTTGATAGTGTTAATTAAAGACTTATATGGTAAATTTAATATAGTGACTTACTTATAGTTGTCTCCTACTCTTTTCATATTGATACATTTAATAATTTACGGTTGTCTTGGCGCCTTGACCCCATTTGTATTATAAGGTCAGGACGTGGATGCATAATAATCCTTAGTTATGACTATGAGATGGGGATTTAAAGGGAAGAGGATGTAAAGACAAGTAATTTTTATATGTATCAAGTAATTTTTTATGTATTTTGGTAGTGCCAAGGAAAAATGTTGTGAGAAACCACAAATGTTTCGAAGGACAGAGGGAGATTACATCATGATCATGCCACTCATAAAATTGAAGCCTATTCTTTAGCCAACAATTGTTTTTTTTTTTTAATTTGATTAATAACCATTTTTTCTCCATATCGTGTGCCCAATGACACCTCTCTATATTAGAAATGCATAAATCGAACTATGCACAGTTTGTGATCCTAGCTACATGCCATTATTTGTATTTGCATGATGTCGAGTGTTGTTTATAGTTGCCATGAGTCCATGATATTTATGCAAGAAATGAAGTCTTGTAGAGGAGGACTCATCAAACCGGCCTTTTGAATTTTAGTTTGACGAAAAAAGAGTGGACATTGGTAGTGAGGTTCACATAGTTAGTAGGCACAAAGTTTTGAGCTCGTTTCAGGCCTAGTAGTAGACGAGTAGTTGTTCTTTTTTGTTATATTCGTAGTTATTGACACATTGTCATCAATGATTACTGGTCATCTTGCACAACTAAGCAGTGTGTATCACATGAGTGAGTGAGTGATTATAACTGGTCATATTTCCAATATTTTGAATGATGAGTTGAACTTTATAGCATAGGAATTTCAACATCTTGAGAAATTTATCTAGATACATAATTTCAAATGTTTACCTTATTTTGAAATAGGTAAAATTTAGATTTTAATTTTTTTTTGAAAGACCAATTTTAACTTTAGCTCTTAGAAGGGCTGGAAGAGTTCAATTTTGAAGGCTGATATGATGCCAGACCCCACGGCCCCCAATCTATTAGCCTAGACTTTTCTTTTCCTGGGGCCAAGCATGTGTATAATGGGATACCTGAACATGCCACTGGCCTTGCCCTCAATCCAACTAGAGGTCCCGAGGTCGATTTCAAGCCCTACTGCTTATTCAATATTGATGTATCATCAGCAAATCCCCTTAGGAATCTACGGTTCCAGTCTGTTCATGCTTTCTCACAGCAAGGAATACACAACCGGTTTTTTCTTGCTAAATTCTGCCGAAATGCAAATAGATGTATTCGCTACCGGGCAGGATGGGAATTCGGCTTCCAATTCCAATGCGGATACCAACGCGACATGATCCGTATCGTGTGGGTGGATTAGAGTGGTATCGTGGATGGGTTCTTATTTGTTGGTCTAGGCCCCAGGGATGTTATGAGGCAATATGCTAGTCTTATGAATATTTCTTTCATATGGGTTATGATGATGGTCTTCTAAAACAAGGAGGTGGGAATGACATGCCATTTGTTTTAATGTATTTAATTTTGGATGGAAGCCATAGGGGCAGCACAGTTTGGACAGGAGACAATAAAGACAATTGGAACCAACTGAGAGTTTCTGTTCCAATGTTGTTAACCCTTGGTCTCACTGGAATGGAATTTTCTAGTGTACAATTTTGTTGATATATTTCATTAACCATTCTTGCAGACTTTTTATAGAAGGAACCTGATATCTACTGCAATTTTTCTTGCAGGTGCTGATGTTGGTGGTTGTTTTGGAAATCCTGAGCCCGAATTACTAATTCGATGGTACCAGTTAGGTGGAAATTCCCCTTTTTTTAGAGCTCATGCACATAATGACACCAAGAGGAGAAATACCTGGTTATTTGAATAAAATTTATCTACCCTACTTATTTTTGTTGTCTTTCTCATCACCTCCCACACACCACAATAATTTCCATAGTTTTGGCTCTATTCCTGATAGACATTGTTTTTTGTGGCACAATATATATGTAATGCCCTTTCAACACCCAACTAACAAACAACTTGGATGCCATTTTAGACAGTAAATATTTCCATTTGGATTTAAACCCAAACATTTTTCCATTTGTTTATCATAATTGGCTTCTGTCGGGCCATAAATCCTGCATTCCCTGCCTGTATTTGATCCTCAAGGATACTTGGATGTTAATTATATTTGATTTGGATAACTTGGTTATGAGGGAAAATGAAACTCTCTGGGCTTATGAATGTTTGAATCGAGTGATTTGGGATATATAAATACTGGCAATGTCCTTTGACCATGGAATTGGGGGTTTCTCCCTATGGGTTTAGTGTTTCAGGGATTTGTGAGTTAAAAACCTCTAAAATATTTTGATGGGAATATGCCTTTCAGATATTTGAGGAGTACAAAACATGGAGGACAATGTGCAGAGCAACTGGAGTCTCCACGGCAACAAGGAAACATGTGCCCACTATGAGATTCTAGAGTGGGTCGACAGCAGAACTTATTCAAATGTGTACAAATGGAAAAGAAAGGAGGACGACCTGATAGTGGCCCTCAAGGATTTCCATTACTATCAAATATCTTGGAGAGAGATTGAGGTGCTCCGAAGGCTTTCTGGGTACCCCAATGTTGTGAGGCTTTATGAGTGGTTTTGGATGGAAAATGAAGATGCAATTCTGGTTTTGGAGTTTCTGCCTTCCGATCTATATTCTGTCATAAAGTCTGTAAAGAATAAGGGAGAAAATGGTATTTCTGAGGCTAAGGTTAAGGCCTAGATGACTCAGATCTTGCAGGGGTTGGCTCATTTCCATGCCAATTCGGTTATCCATCGTGACCTGAATCCCTCTAATCTTCTGATTTTGGCTGATGGGATTCTCAAACTTGCTGATTTTGGCTAATGGGATTCTCAAACTCGCTAATTTTGGGAAAGTAAGTACAGATGATATAGTGGCTTCATATGTCCATCTACTTTATTTTATTTCTTGTTTCTTTCTGAATTCTAATTGAATTTGTTATTGTAATTCTAGTTTGATTCTAAGAGAACAACTCTTATAGGCCAAGTAGGTTTCAAAAGGATTTATAAAAAAACATGTTACCAATTTCTTGATGAGGAGACCTCATTTCCTCTTCCCCTTCCCCTTCCTATGCTGCCTTGACACTACATTATGATATTACTAATTAATTTTATCTGTATATTCAGTCTCAATAGGAATTAGGATGTAAAAATGCCATATTAGCAGATACGTAACGAGGAGACAGTCATTTATTTCTCCTTCGCATTCTTATCACGCCTTGACACTACATTAGTACATCACAAATAATTTTTACATAGTATGATATATTATATATGTAGCAATGAGTTGGTTCATCTTTGTTACACTTCAAACCCTCTAGATTATTTCTCCCATTTTTTGAAATGTTCCTACATTCCGTTCTGTTTCCCATTGTCTATTTCTGGTAAAATAACATGAACTCTTCAAAGTTTTAGGTTTATCAGGTATGTTGAAAGGATGTTTCAACAAATGCCACATGAGAAAATTCCAACTATTTTGTAATAGTTATCTGCAGAGATATAATATTAGTCAAGACCTTTTAATCTGAAATCTTGAAAAACATTTCATTGATGTAAAACGATTTAGAAACTAGATAAATGAATTTATTATTCAATTTAGTATAACTATTCACACATATGCTGCATAGAAGTGCAAGGTTAACAATTGCCCAAGTTGAAATTGCATAGTTATTAAAGGTTAGTGATTCTTTGTCTGTAGGATGCCTGGACATTCTAAAACTTTGTGATCTCTGAAATCGTAAATTCATATTTATAGGAAAGGATAGTTGAAGAGCCTGCAACCATCTATGAGGAAGAGTATAAGATTCCTCAAGAGGATATCGTTGTTGATGCCCCATGAGAAAGGTTGATGGAGAATGAGGATAGTGTCAAGGGAGTGCGGAATGAAAGGGAAGAGGATTCAGTCACTATGATTGAATCTAATTTTGATGACATGGCAGAAAATAGGAATTTGGGATGGAAAAATGAAGGTGATATGGTGATGCATGGATTCACATCTAGTGTTGGAACTCGATGGTATAGAGCTCTAGAGTTGCTCTACAGAGCAACGATCTATGGAAAAGAAATTGATTTGTGGTTGTTGGGTTGCATTCTAGGGCATCTATTGAGGTTAGAACCTCTCTCTCCTGGGACTTCACACATTAATAAAATTAGTAGGCTGGTTCAAGTTCTTGGGAGTCCAACAGAAGAAAATTGGACTGAACTATCTAATCTTCCTGATTATAGGAAACTTTGTTTTCCTTATGATGCTCTAATCTTCCTGATTATAGAAATCCTGTTAGATGAAATGGGGAATCCTTAGAAATTTTTTCTTTTTGCAAAAATCACATTGTGGAAAGAATAAATACTGCATCATCATCTTCAACAAGAGGTCTGATTCATAGAGACATGTATGCATACATTCGGATTTAAGAAGATGACCACAAGTTTTGTCTTGGTGTTTCCATTTGAAGTAAATATGATGTTTCCTTGTTTCCATGCTATTCCTTATTCTGGATATTTTATTTTAATGATAACTCTTCATAGTGATGGAAGTGGAGAAGCCCTTCAAAACATTCTGGAATGCCGAAGAGCTCCAGGTAACCCTGGGGATTTTATCCTTTCTCAAGGTTCGAAAAGGAGTGTTCAAGGTGGAACTTCCTTTACTGACAACTTCTCTTCATGAACATCGCCAAATTGGGGGGTGAACAGTCATTCATGGAGCAACTATGACAGGTTTGGGAAGCATTTTTTTGGAATTAAGGGAAGATGAGAACACATATTGGGAGGCAATGACAAAGAAAGGGATCATCCAAGGCATGATCGGGATGTACTAGAGAAAGGTTATTCTTTTTTTTGTGTATAGAAAGATATTTTGATTGTAGATTGAAGTATACTATGTTTTCATTTATGGTATGGTATTTTATAAATATTTATTCCAGAATTGATTGACTTTCTGCATACCAGAATTCTCTCTATATATTATGTTATTTGTCTCTTTTGGTGGATAAGTTGTCCATGCTTGATTGGTTCTCTTGTTGTTTAAACAAACCCACTTATAGATGGAGAAATCCTTGGGATGCGGGGGTTGCATTCTAATGTAAGTACCATAATTTAATAAGGAATTTAGTATTAGGTTGCATGATAATAGTCCCTTTGAAGAATTAGTGCAATAAAATAACAAGGAATAGAGAAGAATATAGAAAATTGAACTTAAAGGGAGAGGCGGAAATAATAGAAATTATTATGGAATAGAATATTAATATTTTATACTGTATGTGAGTCAAAGTGGCCTATGTGACATAGATGTTTGCATACAAATATATCAATATAATAATTCTTTTATAACCAAACAATAGAAAAATAAAGAACAAAAAGAGAAAAGTGTGGGGTAGAGTAAAGGTCTGATCTAATATTATGGTAGAAAAAAATATTGGACTCATCTGGATGTTTCCTCCCTTGGCCTAGCCCAACCATTGTTTTTTTTTTCCATTTCAGATATCTTTATCTTCTCTTTGGTCCAGACCATCTTGCATTCATAATTACTGCCACTCCTGTTGTCTGCCCCTGAAAAGTTGTCTCCTGGCTGCTGATTTGGGGGACATTTTATGGTGGACATTTGATGTGGGGTGTATGTTTTGGAGGGATATCTATGTTCTCTTAGACATATTTTCTTTTTTAAAATATATTTTCTCTAGAGAACTAATTTCCCCCACCCTCGTGCATTGAAGGATGCATGGAACTCTCATAACCCTTTATTCAAATGAAATATTTTTGGTCAAAAGAGTCGTTGTGATAGAGATTTTATAATAGGACAGCAGCAAATCAAAACATTGAAAGTTCTAATACAAATGTCAAAATTACACTACTTTATGTAGAGAATGCAGTGAATCTGTAATGGACAATGTGTGGGTCGCTTTTCAAATTAAGTTATTACAATAGGAAACATGCAAACTAAAATAAGAAGGGATACTACAGTTTATCACTGACAACCACTGATGCTATTTAATAGTTTCATTTTGAAGACACATTTTCTTTATTATTATACAGATTGATTCTTTGTGGACATTTCTTTCTTTGTAATCTCTTTCTATAGCTTATTAAGTCATATATTATTCTTTGCAAAATCTTGGTTTTGAAGCTTTTGCTATAATTCTCTTTCTCTTTCTTCAATCTATTCAAAAATATTCCTACTTTCCTTTCTGATTCCAATTGAATGCCATTGAAGGCACATTTATTTATTAGTCAAGTCTGTTTAAATGCTTGTTTTAAAATTTCGTTTGTTTTCAACTGAAAGCTTAAGAAATACCCAATTATGGTATTTGTGTGGTCAAAAACTCAATGTCCAAAGTGGTTGATTTCACTAGTGTAGTGCAAGGAAAGGCCATGACATATGAGATTTTTGTTCGGATTTTATATATTTCTGCTAGGTGATTCTTTTAGTGGCAATTGCTGAGGTAACATTTGTGTTTCCCAAGTTGATCATTCTTCAAACCCAAAAAGCTATAGCACTATCTATTAAATACACACACATTTGCTTATTTCATTACATTGGTATTGGATTTCTTCTTTAAAAAAATTGACAATGTCTGGAAAAACAACAACAATGTTCTTAGATGTAGCATATTGAGTCATTTACATTCTTGAGTTGTGAATCTGGGATGCAGACTCTGGAAGGTGGTTTCATGGTGGTGAACATCTCGCCCGGCATGGAATATCATCTGAACATGATGGCCTTTTAGGAAGTGGGGATAGTCCAATATCATCAAGGTCATCAGCAGGTTCTATCATCCCAAATACTCTGGGACATGATCAACATCATTTTGGTCAAACAAATCATGTAAATGATACATATCAGCCTCTTCGTTCATCTAAGGTTTGTACCCTTAGCCAATTTTAGCTGCAGAATGTATAATTCTTTGAATAAGGAAAGTTTATTAATAATGTTGTGTCTTTCTCCAGGTTGGTACTGATTCACGATTAGAGATAACTGACTTGTATAATGATGAAACTTTTGGTACTAATGAGATATCCAATCAAGAAATAATTAAACATGAGAGAAGAAGAAGAGGTATGGTACAATTTTTCTGATTTATGGAAAACATAGAATTAAGAATACGTTTGATGTAGATTCCATTTTCAGTGCAAATGTTCTGATTGCTTGAATTTGTGCAAGGGAATTGCATATTTATATTTAGATTATTTCCATGATCATAATTTTGTGTCTATCTCTATAAACTTGTCGAAGAAGTTAATGATTTTTTATAATTCTGCAATTTGCTAATTATTTTTCAATTATTTTTCTATGATTCTTTCGAATAGATGAGGAAGGAGGAATAAAAGGTGCTTCAGGAAAAATAGAAACTTAATGCTTAGAAGCAAGTTGAAAATCATGCATGTCATTTGGGAAATACTTCTAATATGAAGTATGATGAATAGTTTATTCTGGAGGATGGGGAGAAATTAGAAGATCACTCAGCTATTCTCCCTCTTCCAGATCAATCAACATCCTTTGCATCTGCCAAAACTAGTTTGCCTCTAGTCTCACCGCTAGCAAGACCTTTGGTACCTCCAGTACTTTCAAAAATTTCACTTGATAAAAGCATTTCTGTGAAAGCTACAAATAAAGAAGTTGCATCAGAGGTAACACCTTTGATTTTCTGCTTCTACAGTTCTACTTGATTTCTCCTCTTCAAAAGATTATTTCGAAAACATTGTAAAACTGGTAGATTGTTTCTTATTGCTCATTTCATTAATGAGTGGTGATTTGTTGGATATTAATAAAATTATCTTATTTTATCTTATTATTTATAAATGAGGAAAATTTTTTGTTGTTTTTCACTATTATTTGTTTATGTGCATACTACATTGCTTGAATGATGTTCAATGTTAACCTTGTATAATATTTGTTAAATGATTTAACATTGTATAATTTTTTCCAAGTTGTTAATACTGAAACAACCAAAATTTCCAGTGATGCTACCAAAACAAATAGCCCTTTGGATGGTAAAGGAAACCAAATGAAAGAGGAGAAACTAATCAAATCAACCGGTGGCACCAATAAGCATGAACCTCAGGTATCGGGTCAGGATACTTATGGTATATTGGCATCTGCTAAAGATGACAAGGGTCAGCTACAAGTGTCTGGAAATGTTGATTTTTATCAAGCCATTGGTAGCTTAGATATAGCACCTAATTTATTGAAGGCTGACAGAGCTGTCAACCTACCAGAAAGTGAGCATGATGGTTTCATCAGTTCCAATCCTTGTGGAATCCATAGACCCTTTTGCTGCTTCACTTTCATAAAATCCACTCAACCCTTGTCGTTTCTTCACCTATATCCTTATCACAACCATCTAGAGTAGAGTCACAACCAATGCGAATATCTTCATTCCTTATCATAAAGAAGCCTTCGAAAATAGTTTGACTGAAATCCTCCAAAAATGAAACCTTCCATGTTGGGCGAGGCCTCTGTGAACCTTCAATCTTTGTTGTCTTTGTAGAAATCTCGTGCAATTTCTTTTATCACATGCATCCTATAAGCTTTTAACAAAGATTTCCATCATTGTCCTCCTAGGTTTTTGTTTTTTTTTTATGAAATGACTTGTATGATTTGATATCACATCAAATAAAATAACACAGATACAGTATAGAAAGAGAAAAACATAATTTTCTTATTCAGTGTATTTGTTGTGCTCACTAGTGTGATTGGGGCATACTGTATTGGCTGCTAGGAATGACATTTTCTAGTCTGGCAATAGTGGATGATTTTAGGTAATTGAAAATATTTTAGTGAGGATAGTGGTTGATTTTAGTGGGGACGGATTGATGTTTCTTGAATAAATCCAATGTAGCTGTTAAAGGTGGATTAATCTATACTAAATGTATATGTTTTGTCCCTGTTTAACATCAAACCATTTTCAGGCATAAGATGCTTTAGGGTTTTTGAATTCTTAGATATGACCTTCTTCCAACTGTCCAACAATAGTGTTCAGGTGTGTTTTGGTAGCAGTGGGTTTTTTAATGACAGAGTTGAAAGTGGAAGCTGTATGGATGAGTCCAAGTATCTTCGATGGAAATTTTAACAGTCAATTCGAGACAACAGAGTAAATTTATAGAAGTGGTTTTATGAATTCAATAGCGACATTAAAGCTTAGATAAGTTTTCCACATTCGGCTGGGAAGCCTGCTATTGACTGATGTTTTGGGTGCTTTACAATAATATCTAGGATTTAGTGACCTTCTCAAAGTGTCCATAAAAAGCTATAGAAGGGGAGAAATGAATAGGGTCCCCTCTTCTTTATTTACTAGTCATTACTTGTGAAGTAGTGAAAGCTTCCATTTCCATGTACTGGGTTCACTGCTTTCTTTGCATGTGGCTGAAGTAAAGATGAGACCACTCTTACATTCAAGGAGTAGAGTATGTTACTTTTTATAGGACACTGAATTCATTTATTGCAGCTAGGTAAAAACTGCAGTATAGTTTGGGTTAATTTTTCTGTTGGTCAGGCCTTCTTCAAAGCTTCCGATAACGTGTAGTAGAAAATTGGATTTCAAAGATATTTTATGTGCTGGGTGGTCAAATCTAATTTGGTGCAAGGTGCTGGCATGAATTTCAAATGTAATTTCTCTGATTAGAATAGTGTGGGATCTCCTTAGTTTTTCAAAATGATACAAGAAATCAATGATGTATCTTTCAAGGGTTCTCTTGATTCGAATACAGTTCTTCCTTCCAAGTATCCTTAAATTTATTCCATGTAAACTTTAGGTTGTAATTTCTAAATGATGTGAAAAGTTTTGTTACCTGTATAGTCCTTTGTTTTGATGAAGTTTGAATTCTTAACTTCGTCTAGGAATGCCAAGCAATCTTATTATCTATACAAGAGAGTTCCTATTATCCTACACTAAATTGGATAGTTGCAATAATCAGCCAAGTGGGTTTGATCCCCAGATTCTAAGGTACATCCTAGTTGATGAATGATTTTTATCATTTTGGAAAACTTGCTAGATGGAATGGGGAAGCTTTAGAATTTTTTTCTTTGTGCATAAATCACGTTGTGCAAGGAGTAAATAATGCATCATCATCTTCAACAAGAGGTTTAATTCACAGAGATAGGTATGGGTACCTTCTGATTTAAGAAGATGACCACAAATTTTGGCATGGTGTTCACATTTGAAGTAAATGTGATGTTTCCTTGTTTCCATGTTATTCCTTATTCGGGATATTTTATTTTAATGATAACCCTTCATAGTGATGGAAGTGGAGAAGCCCTTCAAAAAATTTCAGATTGGCGAAGAGCTTCAGGTAACCTAGGGGGTATAATCCTTTCTCAAGGTTTGAAAATGAGTGATCAAGGTGGAACTTCCTTTACTGACAACTTCTCTTCAAGAACAGGCCCAAATTGGGGGGAGAATAGTCATTCATGGAGAAATTATAACAGGTCTAGCCGACAGAGTTCTGTAGGTCACGGAATATGGCAACACAGATTGGGAGGCAATGGAAAAGAAAGGGATCGTCTAAGGCATGATCGAGATCTGCTAGAGAAAGGTTATTCCTTTTTTTGTGTATAGAAAGAGATTTTGATTGTAGATTGAAGTCTACTATGTTTTCATTTATGGTATGGTATTTTATAAATCTTTATTTCAGAATTGAATGACTTTCTACATACTAGAACTCTCTCTATATATTATGTTGTTTGTCTGTTTTGGGGGATAAGTTGTCCATGCTTGATTGGTTGTTTTGTTGTTTACACAAACCCACTTACAGATGGAGAAATCCTTGGGATGTGGGGGTTGCATTCTACTGTAATTACCATAAAATAATAAGGAATTTAGTGGTAGGTTCCATGATAGTAGTCTCTATAAGAATTAGTGAAATAAAATAACAAGGAATAGAGAAGAATATAGAAAATTGAACTTAGAGGGAGAGGCAGAAATAATAGAAATTATTATGGAATAGAATATTAATATTTTATACTGTATGTGAGTCACAGTGGCCTCTGTAACATAGATGCTTTCATACAAAGCTATCCATATAAGAATTCCCTTATAACCAAATAATAGCAAAAGAAAACAGCAAAAGAGAAAAGTGTGGGGCAGAGTAAAGGTCTGGTCCAATATTACAGTACAAAAAATATTGGACTCATATGGATGTTTCCTCCATTGGCATGGCCCAGTCATTGGTTATTTTTCAATTGCATATCTCTTTATCTTGTCTCTTGTCCAGACCGTCTTTCATTCATAATTGCTGCCAGTCCTGCTGTCTTCCCTTGAAAAGTTGTATCCTAGATGCTGATTTGGGGGACATTTTATGGTGGAAATTTGATGCGAGTTGTATGTTTTGGAGGGATATGTATGTTTTCTTAGACATATTTTCTTTTTTAAAATATCTTTTCTCTAGAGAAATAATTTCCCCCACCCTCGTGCACTGAAGGATTCATGGAACTCTCATAACCCTTTGTTCAAATGAAATATTTTTGGTCAAAGGAGTCACTGTGATAGAGTTTTTATAATAGGATAGCAGCAAATCAAAACATTGAAATTTTTCATACAAATGATAGAATTACACTACTGTATGTAGAGAATGCAGTGAATCTGTAATGGAAAACCTTAAAACCCTTTGTTCAAACTTCAAACAGAATATTCTGATAATGTGTGGGTCGCTTTTCTGATTAAGTTATTACAATAGGAAACATGCAAACTAAAATAAGAAGGGATACTGCAATTTATCACTAACTACCATTGATGCTATTTAATAGTTTCATTTTGAAGACAATTTTTCTTTATTATTATATAGATTGCTTCTCTGTGGACATTTATTTCTTTGCAATCTATTTCTATAGCTTATAAAGTCATGTATTATTCTTTACAAACTCCTGGTTTTGGAGCTTTCACTATAATTCTCTTGCTCTTTTGTCACTCTATTCACAAATATTCCTGCTTTCCTTTCTGCTTCCAATTGAACGCCATTGACGGCACATTTGTTTCTTAGTCAGGTCTCTTTAAATGCTTGTTTTAAAATTTCATTTGCTTTCAATTGAAAGTTTAAGCAATACCCAATTATGGTATTTGTATGGTCAAAAAAACAATGTCCAAAGTCGTTGATTTCACTAGTGTAGTGCAAGAAAAGGCCATGACATATAACCTTTTTGTTTGGATTTTATATATTTCTGCGAGGTGATTCTTTTAGTGGCCTTCACTGAGGTAACATTTGTCTTTCCCAAATTTATCATTCTTCAAACCCAAAAATCTATAGCACTATTTATTAAATACATACACATTTGCTTATTTCATTACATTGGTGTTGGATTTCTTCTTTAAAAAAATTGACAATGTCTGGAAAAACAACAACAATGTTCTTAGATGTATCATATTGAGTCATTTACATTCTTGAGTTGTGAATCTGGGATGCAGACTCTGGAAGGTGGTTTCATGGTGGTGACCATCTCACCCCGCATGGAATGTCAGCTAAACATGATGGCCTTTTAGGAAGTGGGGATAGTCCAATATCGTCAAGGTCATCAGGAGGTTCTATCATCCCAAATACTCTGGGAGATGATAAACATCATTCTGGTCGAACAAATCATATAAATGATACATATCAGCCTCTTCATTCATATAAGGTTTGTACTCTTAGTCATTTTTAGCTGCAGAATGTATAATTCTTTGAATAAGGCAAGTTTATTAATAATGTTGTGCCTTTTTCCAGGTTGGTACTCATTCACGATCAGAGATAACAGACTTCTATAATGATGAAACTTTTGGTACTCATGAGATATCCAATCAAGAAATAATTGAACAGGAGAGAAGAAGAAGAGGTATGGTACAATTTTTCTAATTTATGGAAAACCTAGAATTAAGAATATGTTTGATGTAGATTCCATTCTCAGTGCAAATGTTCTGATTACTTGAAGTTTTGCAAGGGAATTGCAGATTTATCTTTAGATTATTTCCATGCTCATAATTTTGTGTCTGTCGCTATAAAATTGTCGAAGAAGTTCATGATTTTTTATAATTCTGTAGTTTGCTAATTATTTTTCATTTATTTTTCTATGATTATTTCGAACATATGAGGAAGGAACAATAAAAGGTGCTTCAGGAAAAATAGAAACTTAATGCTCAAAAGGAAGTTGAAAATCATTCATGTCATTCAGGAAATACTTCTAATATGAAGTATGATGAACAGTTTATTCTGGAGGATGGGGAGATATTAGAATATCACTCAGCTATTCTCCCTCTTCCAGATCAATCAACATCCTCTGCATCTGCCAAAACTAGTTTGCCTCTAGTCTCAATGCCACCAAGACCTTTGGTACCTCTAAGATTTTGCAAAATTTTACTTGATAAAAGCATTTCTGTGAAAGCTAAAAATAAAGAAATTGCATCAGAGATAACACCTTTGATTTTCTGCTTCTACAATTCTACTTGATTTCCCCTCTTCAAAAGATTATTTCGAAAACATTGTAAAACTGGTAGATTGTTTCTTATTGCTCATTTCATTAATGAGTGGTGATTTGTTGGATATTAATAAAATTATCTTATTTTATCTCATTATTTATAAATTAAGACATTTTTTTGTTATTTTGCAATATTATTTGTTTATGTGGACACTGCATTGCTTGAATGATGTTCATTGTTAACCTTGTATAATATTTGTTAAATGATTTAACATTGTATAATTTTTTCCATGTTGTTCATACTGAAACAACCAAAATTTCCAGTGATGCTACCAAAACAAATACCCCTTTGGATGGTAAAGGAAACCAAATGAAAGAGGAGAAACTAATCAAATCAACCAATGGCACCAATAAGCATGAACCTCAAGTATCGGGTCAGGATACTTATGGTATATTGGCATCTGCTAAAGATGACAAGGGTCAGCTGCAAGTGTCTGGCAATGTTGATTGTTATCAAGCCATTGGTAGCTTAGATATAGCACCTAATTTATTGAAGGATGACAGAACTGTCAGCCTACCAGAAAGTGAGCATGATGGTTGCATCCATTCCAATCCTTGTGGAATCCAAAGACCCTTTTGCTGCTTCACTTTCAAAAAATTCACTGAACCCTTGGCATTGCTTCATCTATATCCTTATCATGACCATCTCGAGTATAGTCATAGCCAATGTGAATCTCTTCATTCCTTATCATAAAGAAGCCTTCGAAAATAGTCTGACCGAAATCCTCCAATAATGAAACCTTCTTTGTTGGGCGGGGCCTCTATGAACCTTCGATCTTCATTCTCTTTGTAGAAAGCTCATGCAATTTATTTTATCACATGAATCCTATAAGATTTTAAAAAAGATTTCCATCATTGTCCTCCTAGGTTTTTGTTGTTTTTTGATGAAATGGCATGTATGATTTGTTATGACATCAAATAAACTAACACAGATACAGTATAGAAAGAGAAAAACATAATTTTCTTATTCAGTGTATTTGTTGTGCTCACCAATGTGACTAGGGCATACTGTATTGGATGCTAGGAACAACATTTTCTAGTCTAGCAATAGTGGATGATTTTAGGTAATTGAAAATATTTTACTAAGGACAGTGGTTGATTTTAGTGGGGACGGATTGACGTTTCTTGAATAAAGCCAATGTAGATGTTAAAGGTGGATTGATCTATACTAAATGTATATGTTTTTTCCCTGTTTAACATCAAACCCTTGTCAAGCATAAGATGCTTTAGTGTTTATGAATTCTTAGATATGACCTTCTTCCAACTGTCCAACAATAGTGTTCCGGTGTGTTTTGGTAGCAGTGGGTTTTTTAATGACAGAGTTGAAAGTGGAAGCTATATGGATGAGTCCAAGTATCTTTGATGGAAATTTTAATAGTTAACTCGAGGCAACATAGTAAATTTATAGAAGTGGTTTTATGAATTCAATAGTGACACTAAAGCTCAGATAAGTTTTCAACATTTGGCTGGGAAGCCTGCTATTGACTGATGTTTTGGGTGCTTTACATTAATATCAGGGATTTAGTGACCTTCTCAAAGTGTCCATACAAAGATATATAAGGGGTGAAATGAAGAGGGTCCCCTCTTCTTCATTTACTAGTCATTACTCATGAAGTAGTGAAATCTTTCGTTTCCATTTACTAGGTTCACTTCTTTCTTTACATGTGGCTGAAGTAAAGCTGAGACCACAATTACATTCAAGGAGTAGAGTATGTTACTTTTTATAGGACACTAAATTCATTTATTGCAGCAAGGTAAAACTGCAGTATAGTTTGGGTTAATTTTTCTGTTGGTCAGGCCTTTTTCAAAGCTTGCAATAATGTGTAGTAGAAAATTGGATTTCAAAGATATTTTCTGTGTTGGGTTGTCAAATCTGATTTGGTGCAAGGTGATGGCGTGAATTTCAAATGTAATTTCTCTGATTGGAAAAGTGTGGGATCTCCTTATTTTTCCAAAATGATGCAAGAACTCGGTGATGTAGCTTTTAAGGGTTCTCTTGATTCGAATACAGTTGTTCCTTCCAAGTATCCTTATATTTATTCCGTGTAAACTTTAGGTTGTAATTTCTTAATGATGTGAAAAGTTTTGTTACCAGTGTAGTCCTTTCTTTTGATGAAGTTTGAATTCTTAACTTCGTCTAGGAATGCCAAGCAGTCTTATCTTCTATACAAGAGAGTTTTTATTATCCATCGCTGAATTGGATAGTTGCAATAATCAGCTGAGTGGGATTCATCCCTAGATTCTAAGGTATATCCTAGTTCATGAATGATTTTTATCATTTTGGAAAACTTGCTAGATGAAATGGGGAAGCTTTATAATTTTTTTCTTTGTGCAGAAATCACGTTGTGGAATTAGTAAATAATGCATCATCATCTTCAACAAGAGGTTTGATTCCCATAGATAGGTATGGGTACATTCCGATTTAAGAATATGACCAAAAATTTTTCCATGGTGTTCACATTTGAAGTAAATCTGATGTTTCCTTGTTTCCATGTTATTCCTTATTCTGGATATTTTATTTTAATGGTAACCCTCCACAGTGATGGAAGTGGAGAATCCCTTCAAAACATTTCTGATTGGCGAAGAGCTCCAGGTAAACTAGGGGGTATTATCCTTTCTCAAGGTTCGAAAAGGAGTGATCAAGGTGGAAGTTACTTTACTGACAACGTCTCTTCAAGAACAGGCCAAAATTTGGGGGAGAACAGTCATTCATGGAGAAACTATAACAGGTATGGCTGACACGGTTCTGAAGGTCAAGGAAGATGGCAACACAAATTGGGAGGCAATGGAAAAGAAAGGGATCGTCCAAGGCATGATCGGGATGTGCTAGAGAAAGGTTATTCCTTTTTTCGTGTATAGAAAGAGATTTTGATTGTAGATTGAAGTCTACTATGTTTTAATTTATGGTATGGTATTTTATAAATATTTATTCTAGAATTGATTGACTTTCTGCATACTATAACTCTCTCTATATATTATGTTGTTTGTTTGTTTTTGGGGATAAGTTGTCCATGCTTGATTGGTTGTTTCATTGTTTACACAAACCCACTTACAGATGGAGAAATCCTTGGGATGTGGGGGTTCCATTGTCAAAACCCCAAAAATTCCAAAAAATTTAAAATTTTCAAAATAGCATATATTCTTATTAACTGTGGTCATTAACTGTTTGATTAGTTTATGTTACTAGAATTGTAACTAAATGATTTCTTGTTTAACTTTAAAGAATAGTTTTCTTTTTAGTTACTGATTGTTTTTCTGTTTGTGACACAAGGTGGGTTTGTCATGAAGGACTGGGCTTACTTAGCTTTCAAGCTAACACAACAGTTTTTCTTCTATTACAGGTATACAGGTAAGAAGTACGGGTCGCTGTTAACAAGTCTCAGAAGTTTACAATACAATTTGCTATATATAAATTAATTAGTAAAAGTACATACATGCTAGACAGAAATTTCCATGCTTCTAAAGGTACAAATTTTACTAAGTTTTATTGAGACTTAATGCTAGAGAATTGAATTCTACATAAAGAGGTGGTAGTTAACTTTTCGATATAGAAATATGGAGTTTAACAAGTCTATAGAGTACGAAACCAATAAATGTCCATACTTAAAGTAAGTGTAAGAATGCAATAAATTATTTCTTTACTTAACAGCTAGCATGGTAGAAAATCACAACATCAAAGGTTTACTTCTAATATTCAAAGTTACTGTAACGTGCCAAGTTTAGATTGCATCATAATCAGATTATCAACTGTAGTTGTAACTGATAAGATATTATTAGCATTGATCTATACTTTTCTTATTTTAAGCATTGACGAGTTTATGGGTTGATACAAATGTTCCCTTAATAGTTTGAGGGTTTTGCACTATTTTAGAATGCTATTTTATTTCCAAGATTGACATTGGATAGAAACCAAACACCTTTTGAATTAGTCCTAGACTTATCATATTTAACCCGTTATGAGTTTTTACGATTATACTATCAAACAAGAAGGTTATTAATATATCCAAGATACCTTTCACATAACAAATTATAAAATCTTTGATAAATTTGTGGAGCTTAAAGAGTGACAAAGGTCTCATTGTCATCTCAAGGATTCTAAGACTATTTAAAGGTTGATTAACCTATTAACAACTATCAAAGATATGGTCTAGAGTAAACCAATATCAAAATTAATGGATCACAAAGATTAGTTATCACTCACTATAGACTTTAAAGAATGTTATGTCATTTACCTTTATTTGAAAACTAAGGCAATTGGCATTATAGTTATGGGTTTACAACAACTACGCCATAACCATATTCCAAATCTTTATAACTCCTTGCAAATTAAACAACTCTCCATACTGATGTATACGAGACTATATAACGAGAAAAATCTATAGTGCAAGGTTTATAAGCAAAAGGTTAATGTTACGTGGTCGAACTCATAATGTAGGTGATACTATGGTATAATGAACCTTGTGAGATATCCACGTGATGGTTGGTTTAAAGATCAGTCAAAGGAGACAATGGTCGAGGAACTTTAGAACTTTACCCACTGCATGCAAAGTATTTTGAGTACTACGTGGTTGATTTTCAGGCATGCGTTGGCGTTATAAAACTGTTGAATTAACCCTACTTATCATTTCTCCATTCCCCTCGGCCTCTAGCTGCTCTGCAAACCCTCTTGGTATGTTTTTGCTGTTGTGTTTGGTTGCCATCAGTCCTCCTGCTGCTCCAGCTCTTCGTGAGCTCGGCTACTACGTTGTGTGGGAGATTAGAGTGTTAAAAGACTCGCTGTTTGTCTCTGCAATCCCCGTTGTTTAAATTGAGCTTTGATTTGTGATAGTCCTTACCCTTCTTTGTTCCTATGACAGTGATTCCTCCTTCAATGGAAAGTTTCTTATGCTGTATGTAGACGGTGGGTTATTTGCCAGTATAAAAAGTTCCAGTCGTATGGTTTTGCCCTGTCCATCGATTTTTCAGGGTTTCTTTTTGCTGTCAGTGGTGGAGAGTGTTATTACTGTTGTTATTTTTCCATCGATTTGCAAGATTATTGCTCAGGCTGGTCGCGGCATCAACTATGTGGAATTATCCACTGCTAAGGTATACAAATGCATTCGTTTTTCTTGAAATTCAAAGCTATCATTAATGTAAATACATTTCTTTTGCATTAAAAATAGTAACTAGCAGTCGGCTGTGAAATGGTTTTGCAGGTCTACTTGCTGCTTTCTTCTGTCTACAAAAGGAATGAGGGTTACGGCATTACGGGCCACGGTAAGCCCTGGTCTCTCCACGGCTTGTCCTCCTTGTGTGAATCCTTAAAGGATTGCGATGGGTTGGTCATTGCGGCCCTTTTGACCTTAATGGTTTTTGGTTGTTTGTTTTTTATGTTAAGCAAATCGTGGGTCAATATTACGGCTCTGGTTTTTATTTACAGTCAGTACATTTGTGTATTTTGTAAAGATTTAGGTATTTACCCTCGGTTATTATACCCGTAAATAGTTACTGGAATCCTTATACTATTTAAGTTTTGAATGCTTATTATGTTTTAATTTTACTCTTATAAATGTATCTGTGAGTATGATACTGTTAGATTTATCATTAGTTGATTTACTTATGAATAAAAATAGATTTTATAGGGTTTAACCCTAAATTGCAATGAAAAATAATAATTATTGTTCTTATTTCTTTTAATGTTAAAGATTAAATTAATAAGTCAGCTGCAACATTAGGGTTGCTGATTAAGTTTAAGGTATGCAGTTAAGCTCGACTGCAGAGCATTCTGTCCTTCTGTCTTTTCTTCCTGCACAGATAAACTCTTGATTTGTATACTGAAAATTAAGTGTTATTATCTAGTTTATAATTTAATCTTCTTATTAATAAGGAAATTGTAAATGTTATATTGTTTATACCCTAATAATAATATAGTTTCTCTATTAATAACCTGAGTGTAAATCCACCAGTTTATCTATATAAAAAAATACTTATTAATTAACTCTGGTGTAATTTACACCATACTATCTATTTTCTTTTATAATTTAATAACTTTGTTAGTTATAATAGTATTTATATAAGTTCAGCATTTAATTTTATCTCTATCTACGATTATATTATGATCACACATATTAATATTTGTTCAGAGTATTCACTCAGTTTATTTTATGATAATTTGGAAATAGTATTTATTATTTGAATCTTCTGTAGTTTATACTATTCTTTCTATGTTCTACTGTAATTAGTTTATTTTCTTAGTAATAATGTTTACTTATAAATGTTCTGTAAGTACAAATATTAACATGTCTATATTCTAAAAAAAAAGAATGATAGCTCTGTAACTTGTTCTTGCTTTGAGTTTATTTTTAGAAATGAAATTATCTGAATACCAGGAAGGAAACTATATAGTAAAATAATATAATTTATAATCTAGCTTCTACTATCTTTCCTTTACAGTAAATTTACTAGAACGGAAATACAGTACTAGGAGGTAGTTTTTAAGACTGTAAGAAAATAACTTATGAATTTGTAAGACACTTGTAGTTACTGGAAGTAACTAAATAAGAAGCTGGGTTCAGAAGGATACTACTTACCAATACTGAGATACTGTGCTGGAGTACGGTCTGGTCAACCCAAATGTGGAAAAACACAGTAATTTTCTTTAATTTCATCAACATATTAACTACTGATAACTGGAGTTATTCAAATTACTGAACTAGCTAACTCTTCTGTCCTATAATATAAACATAAAATTCATTCATTTATAATCATTATAACATAAATAGATAAGTAACAGAACCTGTTAAAGCTGTGGACAACAACAGCAATGGGAGGCCATTCCTCCCTACCAACTCCTGGAGAGCGCTCAAACAACGACTCCTCAGGACCCCCGAGCTTGCTCTGGTCTCCCTGGCTGGAAATAGGTGCAGCAATGTCAGATACCAGTCCTCAAACTCAGTATGAATCCAGAACTTATCAGCAAGTTCTCCCAGCTAAAAGCTGTAATAAAATCAAGTTACTATTTTTCAGAACACTTCCTTACTATTTTTCCCTCTTTCCTCAATGAAATTCCTGAATAACATTCACGTGAATGAATTCTCTCTCGAAAATATCTGAGCCCTCAGATCTCTTCATTGAGTACTTTTAAAAGATTTCCCAGGTCTTTTTTGGGTTAACTGTCATTTAATGAGCCACCCGCTCTGATCCCACTTTCTTGGGGGATCATGACCCCAAATATAGGGAAGTTGCCACCTACAACTTAGAAAGTGTTTGAGGATGCTGCCACTTGTCTTTTTCCTTCCGCCTAGTTCCGGCCACCAGTTTGACCAGTAACCTCTTTTAAACATCTCTCCCATGCTATTGTCTCCACAATTTATTTATTAATAATAAAAATATTATGAATTACATTCCAATTCTATTGACTCTGCTGAGTCATCAATTTCCTACTTATCATTAAATTTAATATAATGTCTCACGAATTTAATAAAACAATTAACATTATTTACAAAAATTGGGGTATGTGACATACACACCCCTTTATATTGTAACATCATCCTCGATGTTACTTATTCTTCTTCCTCAGGAACCTCCTGGAACAGATTCGGGTATGCCTCCCACATCTTACTTTCCAGTTCCCATGTAGCCTCTTCAGTACTAAGGTGCTTCCATTGCACCTTCAGTTGTCCAATCGTACGGTTCCGCAGAGTAATTTCTCTCCTCTCGAGGATACAGTCCGGCTCCACCAAAACTTCTCCTTCTGGTTCCACCTGTACAACATTCCAATCAATTACATGAGTAGCATCATGAACATACTTTTTTAGAACAGAAATATGGAAAAAATTATGCACTTTCAAATTAGGTGGTAACACTAACTGATATGCAACTTGACCAATTTTGGATAGAATTTCAAATGGACCATAGTAACGTGGTGCTAGTTTTGCACAGATCCCCAGTCTTAGGGAGCTTTTCTTTGGTCTTACCTTTATGAACACGTGCTCACCCACCTGGAACTCTTTGGGAGTTCTTTTCAAATCTGCTTGGCTCTTTTGTCGATCCTATACCACCTTCAAGTTTTCCTGCACTTGTTTCACAATCTGTTCCATTTCCTTCAATAATTTAGGCCCTAACACCAATCTATCTACTGGATTATTCCAGGAGATAGGGGTGTTATATTTACGCCCATACATAATTTAAAATGGGTTGAACTTAGCTGATGATTGATAATTATTATTATATGCAAATTCTGCTAAATGCAAGTAATCCTCCCACTTACCTGGCTGATCCTTAACATACATTATTAACAGATCTTCCAACACCCGATTCGCTCTTTCTATCTGTCCGTCTGTTTGAGGATGGAAAGAGGTGCTGAAATTCAGTGTTGTGTTTAATCCTTTAAACAAGGATTTCCAAAAATTCCCTGTGAATTTAGGATCTCTGTCTGAAATAATAACCTTAGGTACTCCATGTAACCTAAAAATCTGCTTTATAAATATATCTGCTATATTAGCAGCCTTGTAGGTAGTCTTGACAGGAATGAAGTGTGCTGCTTTACTTAACTTTTCCACCACTACCATAATTGAATCATTCTGATTCTGATTTCTGGGTAATCCAGTAATGAAATCTAAGCTGATTATCTCCCACTTCCAACTAGGAATAGGCAAGGGTTGCAATAAACTAGCTGGATGTTGGTGTTCTATTTTCACTTGTTGATAGTCCAAACATCTAGCTATATACTCAGCTACTTCATATTTCATATTAGGCCAGAAATATTCTTTTCTTAACATGGTGACAGTCTTCTGGTAGCCTGGATGCCATGAGTAAGGGGTTTTATGAACTTCATCTAGAATCAGCAATTTAACCTTAGGCACATTAGGCACATACAATTTGTCCTTAAACAATAAAAATCCATCTTTATTTAGACTATAACCCTTTATTAAACTTTCTGTAGGTTCTTCTTTAGCTGTAACTTGTAATTTTTGATAAATTTCATCCAAGTTTATCCCTTCAGTCAGCTGTTCATTTAAATCAGAAGCATAAGTACTGATTGCTGTTGTAAAATTCAGCTTTGCATTTCTGCTCAAAGCATCAGCCACCTTATTTTCTTTTCCTTTTATGTGCTGAATTTCGAAGTCGTATTCACTTAAGAAGGATAACCATCTTGCTTTCCTTGCATTTAAATTTGGCTGATCTAAAAGGTATTTCAAACCATTATTATCAGTCATTAAAGTAAACTTTCTGTCTATTAAGTGGTGCTGCCACATTTTTAAGGCATGAATAATAGCAGCAAGTTCCAAATCATAAGTGGCATAATTCTTTTCGTGGATCTTTAACTTCTTGGACTCATAGGCAATGACATGCCCATCCTAAGTCAGCACTCCACCTAAACCATCATTACAAGCATCGGTGCATACTACAAAATCCTTATTAGGATCTGCTATTCTTAGAATATGCGCAGTTGTTAACAGAGTTTTTAATTTCTTAAAACTTTCTTCACATTTTAAGTTCCAATCAAATTTCTTTCCTTTCTTTTGCAAGGAAGTGATTGGATTATCTATTTTTGAAAAACCTTCAATGAATCTCTAGTAGTAACCGGTAATTCCCATGAAGGACCTAACATCTGTTACGTCTTTTGGAACTGGCCAATCTTCGATTGCGTGAATCTTTTCAGGATCCACGAAAATCCCTTCCTTAGTCACTACGTGACCTAAGTACTGGATTTCATCATTAAAGAAATCACACTTGCTGAACTTCACAAAGATTTGTTGCTCTCGTAGCTCTTGTAAGACTATCCGTAAGTGTTCCTTATGTTCCGCTTCATTTTTAGAATAAATTAAGATGTCATCGATGAATACAACAACAAATTTATCTAAATATTTATGCATTATGTTATTCATCAGACACATAAAGATAGCTGGGGCATTAGTAAGCCCAAATGGCATTACGACAAATTCGTAATGTCCATACCTTGTTCTAAAGGTTGTCTTGAAAATGTCCTCTTCTTTAATTCTTACCTGATGATATCCTGATCTCAGGTCTATCTTAGATAACACCATAGCTCCATGCAGTTGATCAGACAGATCATCTATGCGGGGCAACGGATATCTATTTTTAATTGTCATTTTATTATGTTGATGGTAATTTATGCAAAGTCGCATAGTTCCATCCTTCTTTTTGACAAATATTACTGGTGCTCCCCAAGGGGAAACACTAGGTCGAATATACTTCTTATCTATTAATTCCTTTAACTGTGATTTTAATTCATTAAGTTCCAAAATGTCCATACGATACGGAGCTTTCGAGCTAGGTACAACACCTGGTACCAGCTCAATAGTGAAATCCAGTTCCCTCCTAGGAGGTAATCCTGGAATTTCCTCCAGAAAAACATCAGCAAATTCATTTAACACAGGAATATCCTCTATTTTTATTTTATATTTTTCAGATTTATTTGCCTCATCTGTAATAGTCACAGCATAGGCTTTGCACCCTTTTCTGACTGCTCTTTTTAGTTGTAAGGTAGAAATCTTCCTAATTACAGTTTTCCTAGGAACACCCTTAACTGTTACTGGTGGTTCATTATTATTTACACACGTAAATGTTTTATCAAAACAGTTTAAAACTACCCTGTGCTGTTCTAACCAATCCATACCAATTAATAAATCATATGAGCCAAGTGGCAGAACATTTAACTTAACAGTAGTTTTAAAATCATTCATAACTAAAGCACACTCCTTAATATAACAGATTACTTTCCTTTTTGCCCCTGTGGCTAATTGAACTAACCAGGAGTTATCAAACTTTTCAACAGTCAAATTACACTTTTCTACTATCTTAGGTGAAATGTAACTAAGACTAGCACCTGGATCTATTAAAATAGTTATAGGGGTTTGGTAAACCATACCTTCTACTTCCACCATGGAAGTTTGATAATAAGCTTGGCAGTTCTCCAACGCTGCATTGATTCAGGGCATAGTCCTTGCAAAATATCCAATAGTCATTTCATCTTGTATAGTATGAATATTGTTGTTTCGCTTCTTCCGATTTGGGCAGACTGAAGCATAGTGTGGGCCATTGCACTCCCAGCACTTAACAGGCTCCTTCCGCTCGAAATTCTTAGTAAAATTTCCATGATTTTTTGAAGCTTCCTTGCCCTTGAAGTTATTGGAATTATTGGAATTATTAGGAACACCATTTTTGTTTCCTTGGAAGTTTTTACCATTAGAATGATTTCTGTTCTTATTATTCCTGAAATTTTTCTGGGGTACAAACTCTTTTTTCTTGAACTCGGGCTGATTACTGTCCTTTTTATCCTTCCAGTTGGCTATTCCTTCTTTCTTTTTATTCTATTCAAAACAGATTTTAGCCTTCCGCGTGGCTTCTTCCAGAGTTTTGGGGTTATCATATTCGATTATGTCCTTTATATGATATGGCAGGCAGCTGAGAAACCTCTGTACTTTAGGTTTCTCATCAACTAAATATGGTACATATCTTAACAGACTTAAGAACTTACTGTTTAAGTCTTTCACCATTTATTCATAGTATTGTTCGTACAGAAACTTCTTCTTGAAGTACCTTTTAAAAGTACTCCAATTGACTTCTTTTTCCTTGATTCCCTTAACTCTTTTCAGATCTTGCCACCATATATCTGTCTTTCCAGAAATATTATAGATGGCCATTCTCGCCTTTAGCTGATTTGAATAGTTGTATATCTAGAAATATTTTCTCATCCCAGATAACCAGGACTTTGCCTCTTCCCCTTTTTCAGTCTCTCCATTGAAAGTTGGGGGATTTATTTTTTTGAACTCCCCGGAAATATCTTTGTAGGGCTTGTACTTTTTCTTCCTATTATAAAACTCAGCCTCACTACTATCACTAGTAGTGTAGTAGCTTTGTTGTTCCTTGAGCCCTTCAGATGATGAGCTGCTCTCAACCTTAGCCAGTTTCATCTTTTTAGATCCTTTCTAATGACTAGCTTCCTCAGATTTAGATCTTTTACTCCTCCCTTCTGTCTGGAATTTTTCCATCAAAATTTGATTTAACTCCTCTTGAGTTTTCAGAATCCTTTCATTGTCCTTCTTGGCTAATTCTATTTCAGTCTTTAAATTCTTTATAGTGTGCATCAGCTCTGAGGAGTGAGCAGTTACCTCGTCTATCACAGGTTCTCTAGACACTTGTCTTGTCTCAGTATTTGGAGACTCCTCCTCATCATATTCTCCTAACTTCTCCATACCTGCCTGTTAGATTCAGAAAAAGAAATTTTATGCCTTTCACATAAAACAAAATACAGGTTAGTATGTTATTTTTACCATTCTACGGAAACTAGTTGGGCCACATCAAGGCCTAGTATTTGAACTTGGATCTGATACCACATGTCAAAACCCCAAAAATTCTGAAAAATTTAAAATTTTCAAAATAACATATATTCTTATTAACTGCGATCATTAACTGTTTGATTAGTTTATGTTACTAGAATTGTAACTAAATGATTTCTTGCTTAACTTTAAAGAATAGTTTTCTTTTTAGTTACTGATTGTTTTTATGTTTGCGACACAATGTGGGTTTGTCATGAAGGACTGGGCTTACTTATATTTCGAGCTAACACGACAGTTTTTATTCTATTACAAGTATACAGGTAAGAAGTACGGGTCGCTGTTAACAAGTCTCATAAGTTTACAATACGATTTGCTATATATAAATTAATTAGTAAAAGTACATACATGCTAGACAGAAATTTCCATGCTTCTAAAGGTACAACTTTTACTAAGTTTTCTTGAGACTTAATGCTAGAGAATTGAATTCTACATAAAGAGGTGGTAGTTAACTTTTCTATACAGAAATATAGAGCTTAACAAATCTATAGAGTACGAAACCAATAAATGTCCATACTGAAAGTAAGTGTAAGAATGCAATAAATTATTTCTTTACTTAATAGCTAGCATGGTAGAAAATCACAACATCAAAGGTTTACTTCTAATATTCAAAGTTACTGTAACATGCCAAGTTTAGATTGCATCATAATCAGATTATCAACTGTAGTTGTAACTGATAAGATATTACTAGCATTGATCTATACTTTTCTTATTTTAAGCATTGACGAGTTTATGGGTTGATACAAATGTTCCCTTAATAATTTGAGGGTTTTGCACTATTTTAGAATGCTATTTTATTTCCAAGATCGACATTGGATAGAAACCAAACACCTTTTGAATTAATCATAGACTTATCATATTTAACCCCTTATGAGTTTTTACAATTATACTTTCAAACAAGAAGGTTATTAATATATCCAAGATACCTTTCACATAACAACTTATAAAATCTTTGATAAATTTGTGGAGCCTAGAGAGTGACAAAGTTCTAATTGTCATCTCAAGGATTTTAAGACTATTTAAAGGTTGATTAACCTATTAACAACTATCAAAGATATGGTCTAGAGTAAACCAATATCAAAATTAATGGATCACAAAGATTAGTTATCACTCACTATAGACTTTAAAGAATGTTATGTCATTTACCTTTATTTGAAAACTAAGGCAATTGGCATTATAGTGATGGGATTACAACAACTACGCCATAACCATATTCCAAAGCTTTATAACTCCTTGCAAATTAAACAACTCTCCATACCGATGTATACGAGACTATATAACGAACAAAATCTATAGTGAAAGGTTTATAAACAAAAGGATAATGTTACATGGTAAACTCATAATGCACATGATACTATGGTATAATGAACCTTGCGAGATCTCCATGTGATGATTGGTTTAAAGATTAGTCAAAGGAGACAATGGTCGAGGAACTTTAGAACTTTACCCACTGCATGAAAAGTATTTTGAGTACTACGTGGTTGCTTTTTAGCCATGCGTTGGTGTTATAAAACTGTTGACTTAACCCTACTTATCATTTCTCCATTTCCCTCAGCCTCTGGCCACTCTACAAACCCTCCCGGTCCATTTTTGTTGTTGTGTTTGGTTGCCATCAGTCCTCCTGCTGCTCCAGCTCTTCGTGAGCTCGGCTACTGTGTTGTGTGGGAGATTAGAGTGTTAAAAGACTCGCTGTTTGTCTCTGCGATCCCCGATGTTTAATTTGAGCTCTGATTTGTGACAATCCTTACCCTTCTTTGTTCCTATGAGAGTGATTCCTCCTTCAATGGAACGTGGCTTATGCTATATGTATATGGTGGGTTATTTGCGAGGATAAAAAGTTGCAGTCGTAGGGTTTTTCCCTTACCATCTATTTGCTGGGGTTTCTTTTTGGTGTCAGTGGTGGAGAGTGTTACTAATGTTGTTCCTTTTCCGTCGATTTGCAGGATTATTGCTCAGGATGGTCGTGCCATCAATTGTGTGGAATTATCCACTGCTAAAGTATACAAATGCATTCGTTTTTCTTTAAAGTCGAAGCTATCATTACTGTAAATACATTTCTTTTGCATTAAAAATAGTAACTAACAGTCAGATGTGAAATGGTTTTGAAGGTCTACTTGCTGCTTTCTTCTGTCTACAAAAGGAATGAGGGTTACAGCATTACGGGCCATGGTAAGCCTTGTGCTCTCCACGACTTGTCCTCCTTGTGTGAATCCTTAAAGGATTGCGATGGGTTGGTCGTTGCGGCCCCTTTGACCTTCGTGGTTTTTGGTTGTTTGTTTTTTATGTTAAGCAAATCGAGGGTTAATATTACGGCTCTGGTTTTTATTTACAGTCAGTACATTGGTGTATTTTGTAAACATTTAGGTATTTACCCTTGGTTATTATACCCGTAAATAGTTACTGGAATCTTTATACTATTTAAGTTTTGAATGCTTATTATGCTTTAATTTTATTCTTATAAACGTATCTGTGAGTATAATACTGTTAGATTTATCATTAGTTGATTTACTTATGAATAAAAATAGATTTTATAGGGTTTAACCCTAAATTGCAATGAAGGATAATAATTACTGTTCTTATTTCTTTTAATGTTAAAGATTAAATTAAGAAGGCAGCTGTAACATTAGGGTTACTGATTAAGTTTAAGGTATGCAGTTAAGCTCGACTGTAGAGCATTCTGTCCTTCTGTCTTTTCTTCCTGCACAGATAAATTCTTGATTTGTATACTGAAAATTAAGTGTTATTATCTAGTTTATAATTTAATCTTCTTATTAATAAGGAAATTGTAAATGTTATATTGTTTATACCCTGATAATAATATAGTTTCTGTATTAATAACCTGAGTGTAAATCCGCCAGTTTATCTATATAAAAAAATTACTTATTAATTAACTCTGGTGTAATTTACACCATACTGTCTATTTTCTTTTATAATTTAATTACTTTCTTAGTTATGATAGTATTTATATAAGTTCAACATTTAATTTTATCTCTATCTACGATTATCTTATGAGCACACATATTAATATTTGTTTAGAGTATTCACTCAGTTTATTTTATAATACGTTGGAAATAGTATTTATTATTTGAATCTTCTATAGTTTATACTATTCTTTCTATGTTCTGCTGTAATTAGTTTATTTTCTTAGTTATAATGTTTACTTATAAATGTTCTGTAAGTACAAATATTAACATGTTTATATTCTAAAAAAAAAGAATGATAGCTCTGTAACTTGTTCTTGCTTTGAGTTTATTTTTAGAAATGAAATTATCTGAATACCAGGAAGGAAACTATATAGTAAAACAATCTAATTTCTAATCTAACTTCTACTATCTTTCCTTTACAGTAAATTTACTAGAACGAAAATAGAGTACAAGGAGGTAGTTTTTAAGACTGTAAGAAAATAACTTATGAATTTGTAAGACACTTGTAGTTACTGGAAGTAACTAAATAAGAAGCTCAATTCAGAAGGATACTACTTCCCAATACCGAGATACTGTGCTGGAGTACGGTCTGGTGAACCGAGATGTGGAAAAACACAGTAATTTTCTTTAATTTCATCAAAAGATTAACTACTGATAACTGGAGTTATTCAAATTACTAAACTAGCTAACTCTTCTGTCGTATAATATAAACATAACATTCATTGATTTATACTCATTAAAACATCAATAGGTAAGTAATAGAACCTGTTAAAGCTGTGGACAACAACATCAATGGGAGGCCGTTCCTCCCTACCAACTCCCGGAGAGTGCTCAAACAACGACTCCTTAGGACCCCCGAGCTTGCTCTGGTCTCCCTGGCTGCAACTAGGTGCAACAATGTCAGATACCAGTCCTCAAACTCAGTATGAATCCAAAACTTATCAGCAAGCTCTCCCAGCTAAAAGCTGTAATAAAATCAAGTTACTGTAGCAATCCACTCATAACACTTCCTTACTATTTTTCCCTCTTTCCTCAATGAAATTCCTGAATAACATTCACCTGAATGAATTCTCTCTGGAAAATATCTGAGCCCTCAGCTCTCTTCATTGAGTACTTTTAAAAGATTGCCTAGGTCTTTTTTGGGTTAACTGTCATGTAATGAGCCACCAGCTCTGATCCCACTTTCTTAGGGGATCATGACCCCAAATATAGGGAAGTTGCCACCTGTAACTTAGGAAGTGTTTGAGTATGCTGCCACTTGTCTTTTGCCTTCCACCTAGTTCCAGCCACCAGTTTGACCAGTAACCTCTTTTTAACAGCTCTCCCATGCTGTTGTCTCCACAATTTATTTATTAATAATAAAAATATTCTAAATTACATTCCAATTCTATTGATTCTGCTGAGTCATCAATTTCCTACTTAGCATTAAATTTAATATAATGTCTTAGGAATTTAATAAAACAATTAACATTATTTACAAAAATTGGGTTATGTGACATGCATTCTACTGTAAGTACCATAAAATAATAAGGAATTTAGTAGTAGGTTGCATGATAATAGTCTCTATAAGAATTAGTGCAATAAAATAACAGGAAATAGAAAAGAATGTAGAAAATTGAACTTAGAGGGAGAGGCGGAAATAATAGAAATTATTATGGAATAGAATATTAATATTTTATACTGTATGTGAGTCACAGTGGCCTTTGTGACATAGATGTTTTCATACAAAGCTATCATTATAAGAATTCCCTTATAACCAAATAATAGCAAAAGAAAACAGCAAAAGAGAAAAGTGTGCGGCAGAGTAAAAGTCTGGTCCAATATTACAGTACAAAAAAATATTGGACTCATATGGATGTTTCCTCCCTTGGCATGGCCTAGCCATTGTTTATTTTTCAATTGTAGATCTGTTTATCTTGTCTCTGGTTCGGACCGTCTTGCATTCATAATCGATGCCAGTTTTGTTGTTTGCCCCTGAAAAGCTGTCTCCCAGCTGCTCATTTGGGGCACATTTTATGGTGGACATTTGATGCGGGTTGTATGTTTTGGAGGGATATGTATGTTTTCTTAGACATATTTTATTTTTTAAAATATCTTTTCTCTAGAGAAATAATTTCCCCCACCCTCGCACACTGAAGGATGCATGGAACTGTCATCAACCTTTGTTCAAAAAAAATATTTTTGGTGAAAGGAATCGTTGTGCTAGAATTTTTATAATAGGATAGAAACAAATCAAAACATTGAAAGTTCTCATACAAATGCTAGAATTACACTATTGTATGTAGACAATGTAGTGAATATGTAATGGAAAACCTTAAAACCCTTTTTTCAAACTTCAAACATAATATTTTGATAATGTGTGGGTCGCTTTTTAGATTAAGTTATTACAATAGGAAACATGCAAACTAAAATAAGAAGGGATACTACAGTTTATCACTGACAACCAATGATGCTATTTAATAGTTTCTTTTCGAAGGAAGATTTTCTTTATTATTATATAGATTTATTTTCTGTGGACATTTATTTCTTTGCAATCTCTTTCTACAGCTTATAAAGTCATATATTTTTGTTTGCAAAATCCTGATTTTGGAGCTTTTTCTATAATCCTCTTGCTCACATGCAAACTAAAAAGAGAAGGGATACTACAGTTTATCACTGACAACCAGTGATGCTATTTAATAGTTTCTTTTTGAAGGAAAATTTTCTTTATTATTATATAGATTGTTTTTCTATGGACATTTCTTTCTTTGCAATCTCTTTCTATAGCTTATAAAGTCATATATTGTTGTTTGCAAAATCTCAATTTTGGAGCTTTTGCTATAATCCTCTTTCTCTTTTTTCACTCTATTCACCAATATTCATGCTTTCCTTTATTCTTCCAATTGAATGCCATGGAAGGCACATTTGTTTCTTAGTCAAGTCTCTTTAAATTTTTATTTCAAAATTTCATTGGATTTCAACTGAAAGTTTAAGCGATGTCCAATTATGGTATTTGTATGGTCAAAAAATCAATGTCCAAAGTGGTTGATTTCACTAGTTTAGTGCAAATAGAGGCTATGCCATGTGAGCTTTTTGTTTGTATTTTATATATTTTTGCCATGTGATTCTTTTAGTGACCTTCATTGAGGTAACATTTTTGTTTCCCAAATTGATCGTTCTTCAAACCCAAAAAGAAATAGCACTATCTATTAAATACACACACATTTGCTTATTTCATTACATTTGTATTGGCTTTGTTCTTTCAAAAACTTGACAATGTCTGGCAGAACAGCAACAATGTTCTTAGATATAGCATATTGATTCATTTTACATTCTTGAGTTGTGAATCTGGGATGCAGACTCTGGAAGGCAGTTTCATGGTGGTGACCCTCTCACCCGGCATGGAATTTCATCTAAACATGATGGCCTTTTAGGAAGTGGGGCTGGTCCAAGATCATCAAAATCATCAGGAGGTTCTATCATCCCAAATACTCTGGGAGATGATCGACATAATTCTGGTCGAACAAATCATTCAAATGATACATATCAGCCTCTTCGTTCATCTAAGGTTTGTACCCTTAGTCAATTTTAGCTGCACAATCTATAATTCTCTGAAGGAGGCAAGTTTATTAAGAATATTATGCTTTTTTCCAGGTTGATACTTATATTGGCATCTATTGAAGATGATAAGGGTCAACTGCAGGTGTCTGGAAATGTTGATTGTTATCAAGCCACTGGAATCTTAGATATAACATGTAATTTATTGAAAGCTGATAGAACTGTCGGCCTACCAGAAAGTGAGCATGATGGCTGCAATCTAGATTCCAAGACAGCCAGAGAAGATGAGGAAAGAAGCAATGCCAACAAAGAAACACTAGAGTGTATCCTAGATAGGTTGCTTGGAAATGCCTCTACTGATTTTGATAAACAAGATGTTTCCATTCCATATGAGGTTAGTGTTGTGTAAATTTCTAACTTTCGTCAAAGTTCAAAAGAGAAAGGGATTTTGAGCAAGAGGCACGTTTATTTTATATTGGTAGAAAGATAAATGGGGTAATGAAAACTTGTCTTTTTATCCTTTCAAATAAAATTCGATTTTTATAATTATACTGTTGGTTATTGCTTTTGATGCTGTAGTTTGGTTTATATAATTGACCTTGAATTTGAAAGACTGTTCATTGTCACATATGGTTTCTTTATTTATTATTGATTAATGTAAATTTTGTAACTTAATTGTTAATTTAAGGTGAAACAACAAATTTAAAAGGTCAAAGTATATATATTTAAGAAGTTTATATGATATCTGTTATAAGATTTCAACTGCGGTTGCATCACCTATTCATTCTGATATTATCAAAGGAATTTGTGAATCTTTTGGGGACATTACAGTCACCTATATTTGAACACATTACTAGCATACACATTTGTGTATATATTTACATATTTATTGATTAGTTAATTCCTTTGTTCTTTACCATGTGCAGGTTGTTTGTCACTTGTTTTGTTGGACCAAAATAATGGCCTATGCAGATTATTATGAGCATGCTTTGACAAATGGTGTTCTCAACATGCAAATATGTAATGATTGTGGGATCATGATTTATATGCTTCCCTAAGAAGTTGGAATTTCTAAGATTGTTTTATTCAGTTCAAATGCTAATAAAAACAACATAAAATTGCATTTACTATTCAAATAGGGAAAACGAAGGTTTTCCTTAGAGCAGGTCAAATGGATGAATTAGATGTTAGAAGAAATTAGGTACTGGGAAATTCGACAAAAATTATTCAGTGCAAAGTTCGTTCATATATTGCTCAAAAATAATTTCTTGATTTGTGCAATGCCGCCATTGATCTTCAGGCCTTATGGAGAGGCATTTCATCTCCATGTATTTGTAGGTCTACTGGTTCTAAATGTTTATGAATTTTGAGTACACCTATTGTTTGTTGGAATTGTTTCTTTTTTCCATGTTAAATATTGTGAAATTACTATGTACATTTTCAGTTATTTGTTTTATTTTTTTAGCAAGCAACAAAATTTATTGCTTAACATATGTTGTTTGTAGGTAACCTTGCTCGCAATATTTATAACAACATGAGGAGGGAGGCTATTGCAGTGTGGATAGAGATGCATGTGTGCAAATATAAAGCTCAGAAAGCTTAGAAGCATGTGCATTGCAGATAAAGAAGCATGTGCACGGATAGAAAGCTCAGCAAGTGGGCCATTGAGTATGAAGAGCCTGTTGCTGATATTTTCAAGCTGCTAAGTATGGTTTCAAAGCTGCAGCACAATTTAAGTATGGTTTAGCAGCCAAGTACAAGTGGGATGGTTTAGCCATTGTAATATTTTGAAAAGTCATCAATGTACTAGACGATATTCATGTGAAGTTATATAGAGATAGTTTTTGAGAAAACTCTTATTTATTGTAATAGTTGACATTTCATATAATATAATTTGTGTAATTCAAAACTTATATGCAGGTTGTACTTTGGATTATTTATAAGTGTTGTAATTAACTAATTAATATAACTTTGCATAATTCACATGTGTATTAGATGATGATAAATAATGTATGGTTCTTTTTTTAATTTAAACATAAAATCATATTAAAAATTTATATTGATTAATAATGGACACCATTAAAACTATTAAAATATAATAACCACACACAAAATGACTAAAAATGACTAAATTAGTGACCAATAAATGAGATTAATGACCAAAATTCACATATAAAATGACCAAAAATTGAGAGATACATGACCCAACAATGAGATGTAAACGACCAAACAAACTACCAAAATTTGCATATTAATGACCAAAAAATAGTTTTGGTGGCTAATTCACGGTCTTTTATTACACGACCAAATTTGGTCATATTCTAATTTGTCATGTGGTCATTAATTTAGTTATAAATGTGGTCATATATTTGTTCATTGATTCAAATATATGACCAAATTAGTGACAAAATATATGACCAAATTAATGACCAACTGACAAGCTATAAATGACCAAAATAAAAAAGACCAATCTTGGTCGCATAATAAAAGACCATAAATTAGCCACCAACGATCGCCAAACCAAAAGTGGTCATTGATATGTGGATTTTGGTAATTTTTTTGGTCACTAATCTCTCATTTTCTACTAGTGATAATTGATGCTGGAGTTATAACTTATAATAAATTACTTATAGTAAATACATAAAGCACCATAGAATCTGAAATGAATTCAATGCCCTGCATAATGTCTCCAAGGGACATGGATCCATAAATTTTGACGATTCATACTACTTGGATGTTTCTTGGGTAATTGTTATATCTTTCTATCATTCTCAAACTTTCGTGCTCACAATCCCTTAGCCAATTCCCATTCATTACATAATAACACACAAATAAAGACACCTAAGGTTATAGTACATGAAATTGAATCATACTATTCAAATGATCAAACAATGTTTTCATCAACTTAATGCCATGCTTTATCTCCTAGGAAAATCATGCTTCCTTCATTATCCCCCTGGTTTGGTTTGCAGTATCGCAGAAATCCATGGTTATACACAGCTGATGCACAATGCTTAGGCAGACCAAACTTCCTTGTGATTGAAATCAAAACAAGAAGCAAATGCTCTTTGATTTCCATCTGAGATAAAAAATAAGAATGCAGTCATGAGCTGTTTGGCCTTGACGTAAGAATTACCTTGTTATACCTTCTTCCATGATGATTTATTTGATCCTCTTCATTGCCTTCTTCTAGCTTTAGAGGCTCACTCGGACAACTTATCCTCCTCGCTCATTAGTGTCATGCATCCACAAATAAAAACAATCGATTGGTTAGAGGTATCCATCTTCATGCGTCCTAAATACATGTTGAACCCAAATAGGCCCGAGTACTATCACTCTGGCTCTGATACCATATGTAGCATACCCCAAGAACGTATAATTAAATTTTTGCTTTTTAAAAAAAAATCAAAAGACAATTTATAAACACTGTACAACCACACAGGAATTGCTATTATTCAAGCTTTGCTTATCAAGATATACATGTTGCTCTGTTAACTATTCACGACACACATAAAGGTACGTAAGATAAACCACATCAAGAACACATAAATACGAGGCGAATGTACATGGTTCACCCAATCCATGGGCTACATCCACCAAACTATTATCTCATCTAATATTCATTCATATAAAATATTTACAATCCACAACCTCACGGTTGTTCTGCTTGTAGACTTAAATCTCCAAAAGTAGATCTAAGCTATTGCTAAAACTTAGGAATATTTGTTTATGTAATTTCCTTAAATCAAAGGATCAGTCACCTATTCTTTGTACAACCTAACAAGGTAATGCTCGTGACCTAGTTTTAAAATTTCAGGGTAAGGTCTCCCTTTAAGGCTTTTGCTTCAAATGCAACATCTCACCTCTCTTCTCCAAGTATGTACTAAAATTCAAATACTAAAAGAAAATTCAAACACATAAGCCACGCATAGATCATGCAATGATTCGTAGTAATGAAGTCTAACACTGCTGCAAGATCATACTTAAAAATACAAGCAGGAGAATTATAAAACACAGGAATAGGAACATGATTTGTATATCTCCATTTATCAAGTCAAACACATATCCAATTATCGACACGAGAGATTCTAGAGGCCAAATGAAAATACTAGGGGTTGGAAAGTTTAGATCTGTAAAATTTTATCAATGCAGACATGAAACATAACCTAGATCTGAGTTTTACCACAAACACAAGGCAATAATCGTTGTCAATGAATTGCTTCATTCTACGGTGTTCATCCAAGAATGCAAGAGTTGGTTCTTACACTATGGCCCATACATCACTTATACATCTATCATTAAAAATGCATAGGTTAAGGAAAATGAAGTCATAAGCCCTAATTCCATTGAAAACAAATAGAGATTAAAACGTAGAGGATCAAAATGCATTGTATGATAATCATCTAAGAATGCAGGAATTGGTACCAGTCACATATCTGACTGTGATCAAGTGCATAGGTTGATAATGAAATCACACCATACATATCAGATTCGAATTCATAATGCACAGGTTAAATTGCATCATGATATGACGATCCATGAATGCGGGCATTGATACTCTCGTGTAACTGCAAATTATGATTTGAAATGAAAACCATACAGGTACGCAGACATGTGAAAAGTCCATATGTGAGATTCATGAATTAAAATGCTACTCGCAGTAGAACCATTAAGATTCTTTCTGTATCTAACCGCAGAGCAGAGACACACTTCCCAAATCTAGCATAGAACGAAACCATGGATTTGAAAACATTTTCCCATTATAAAGCCACTAGTATAAAATGAGAGATTTGTGACCAAAAAAATGACCAAAATATGCATATCAATGACCACTTTTGGTTTGGCATTTGCTAGTGGCTAATTTACAGTCTTTTATTACGTGACCAAAATTGATCATTTTTATTTTGGTCATTTATAGCTTGTCAGTTGGGCATTAATTTGGTCATATATTTGAATCAATGACCAAATATATGACCACATTTATGACCAAATTAATGACCACATGACAAACTAGAATATGATCAAATTTGGTCGCGTAATAAAAGACCGTAAATTAGCCACCAAAACTGTTTTTTGGTCATTGATATGCGAATTTTGGTCATTTATATCTCATTGTTTGGTTACGTATCTCTCAATTTTTGGTCATTTTCTATGCGAATTTTGGTCATTAATCTCATTTATTGGTCACTAATTTAGTCATTTTTAGTCATTTTATGTGTGGTTATTATATTTTAGTACTCGTAATGGTGTCCATTATTAATCAATATACATTTTTAATATAATATTATGTTTAAATTAAAAAAATAATCATACATTATTTAACATCATCTAATACACATGTGAATTATGCAATGTCACATTAATTAGTTAATTACAACACTTATAAATAATATGAAGTACAACCATATAAGTTTTAAACCGAACAAATTATATTATATGAAATGTCAAGTATTACAATAAATATGAGTTTCCTCAAAAACTATCTCCATATAACTTTATATGAAAATTATCTATTACATCGATGACTTTTCCAAATATCACAATGGCTAAACCATCCCACTTGTACTTGGTTGCTAAGCCAATATACTAGATCCTGCAACAGCTTCAATTGACCCATACTTAGCAGCTTGAAAGCCTCAGTAGCAGGCTCTTCATACTCAATGGCAAAGCCTCAACAATAGGCTCTTCATACTCAATGTCCCACTTAGTTAAGTTCACTCTTGCAAAATCCAATAAAAAAATATCAATAGAAAAGCAATGAACTGTAAAGTAGAAAAAAAAATAAACAAATTATTTATAATGTTCAATAGCCAATATTAAACTAGACAACATTGAAATCAGTTTCACCACATGGAAATTTTCACAGTAACTGAGGTAATGAAATTGCATGTGTTTCAGGATCCACGAGAACCAAATTTTCCTTCAATTATTATAACCAAACTTGGGCCATTGAATTTGAACCTCTCTTTCAAGCTTATCCTACTCCATACTAACTATCTTGGGAATTCTCATTAGCAATACTAGTAAATTCAAAGATTGATATTTTTGTAAATTGCACAAATAGTGTAGACCTTACCTTCTTGTTTCTACCATCTATTTTTTGAAAAACCTTTCACCCCTGGTTGTGTCCTCAATGCAAAGATGCATGTTCTTTTACATATTTCATAAATAACAAGTTACCTCAATTACATTGAATAATAATATCCACCTTTATTACCCATGAAATACCTTAGCTTTAGATTGCAAAAGAAATACACGCAAAAAAAAATAAGTTTCAAGAATACCTTACAACACCCTTGGAGAGTATAGGATTTTTTCATATTTCACAACTTCCCATGGAAAAGCTCATGTCTTTTAATAGAAACTTGGTTCAAAAGACAACCAATGCCTAGTAAAAAATCAAAAAGATCTTGTTACCTTGAGAGATCTTCCACAGTTCATATTACATTCCTCTTGTGTTTTTAGATGAAAATTCAAAATTCTACTCTAATTCAAAAGTATTTGGATATCATCTGACATTTCCTTCCAACTTTGTACATCTAGAGCTGATTTCCTATGTTTTTTCTCCATAAAACTGAGGCATACAAATGCCTCTCTAACTTGAAAATGCTTGACATAGGAGAACCACCTATGTTTTGCACTTAACAAAGATGAGACTTTCATTGAACAGCACAACCACTTTTGTCTAAAGAATCTAAGGCCCATGTCTCATAACTTCATTATCTTTAAAGTAACAAACTGTCCATCTTAAAAGATACTCAGTCTTGAATGATCACTTGTAGAAGTGCAAGTTTGTCTTTGGCCACCTCTAGTTAGCCAAAGTAACATTCTGTGCTCACAAGTAAGTAGGGTTTCATCCTTTCAGGCCAATGATAGGGTTAAGATTCAAGAATAGGAAGTTATAAAAGTTATATATACCACTGGAGTAGCTATAAATCTATTTGTAGAAAGTATTCTACAGGAAGGCCCTTTTAATTCCTAGTTGAAAAGATATAAAACCCCTGCAAAAAAATTGAATATATATTGTTTATTGCATTAAAAACCATTCTACACACATTCTAATTTAACAGGAATTACTTTCAAGCTTCCATGTAGTAATCAGCATGTTGATCACTATTGAAATATTTTGGTGTGCATCAATCAACCTAATCTTTGATTCCACCAATTCAATTTCCTAACACTTTGTTATTGGGAACATTCCAAAAGATCCAGCCAAGCTGTCAACATTTGAATAAATGTTGCAGCTTCCCCACTCTGTTGCACATCCGTATCTTGAAAATGATGTAGTTAATGAAGAATACACCCAGAAGAGGAGATAACAAGTTAGTTTTGGGGGAAACATAAATAGGAAAAAATTCAATCAATATTATGAGGTATGATGAAACTTAATAAATAGAATCGATGCATAGAGAGAGTTGCACATTATCTATCTTTTTGGATTACATAAAAAAATAGGCAGGGAAATGCATCTTAGATCTATAAGTTATGGGACCATAGCCAAAGAGACCAATGTTGACAACATTGACATTGACAATTGACATCAACTTCAACAATCCAAATTTGTAAGTTGAAACCTGTCAAATATATGGAAGTTACAACTACATGAAATATTGATAAACATTATCTTGTATAATTAAATAACTGAACTCTTAGTTAGGTTGAAAAACAGAGATAGGCACACAGAAATGGGACCTTGGAGAAAGTGTAAGTATAATTAAAGCAAGCAAGCAAAATGTACTATGCCAATATTAAACCAAACAACATTGAACTCAGTTTCACCGCATGGAAAAGTAGGTCACAACCTAATTTTTTGTGGCTGAAAGTTGTATTATTTTTCAAATGGTAGTCAGCCTGGATATCCACTCCTACAAGAGTGAACTAGGAAAGGATAATCTCAAGTTATGAGACCAGTGATTCGAACTACTTTTCCATTGGAGAACGTATTTTAAATGTATTCTTAAAATTTCCTTTGGCTTATGTTGACATTCTAAATGTATTCTTAAAATTTACTTTAGCTTATGTTGACAGAAACCAATAATTAAAGATACTTGAGAAAGCCAATGTAGATACCTGCAAAATCCAACCATTACAAAAGGGCCCTAATTGAGAGAAAATAAATAGGCAATAGTATGTGCTATCTACTAAAAATAATAAGACGAGGTCATAAAGCTGAATATACCTTGAACTTACAATAACCTTTCCATCATCAAACTAAGCAAGAGCATATAGTCATCTATTGGGCAACTCTAGTTATGACATTACGTCATGCATTTATTCTAGCAAACGTAAAGCTGAAATTACCCAAGCCCATGAAGCTCGTAATTTTAGACCCTCCGGTCTAATTAGTAGACTTTAAAATTTAAAGTTAAAACTTAAGCTTAAAAGCTAATCTAAATAGCTTACATGAATTTTTTATTTGGTTCATAATTTGAATTTCATTACTCATTCTAAGTTGAATTTTATTTCAAAGATTACTAAGTCTAGACTCTATATAGATTATTTGAATTTTCCATTTCTAATTTGTATTTCAATGTTTTTAGTTGTAACTTGTAATATTTGTCATTCATGTTTATGGTGAATTCTAAACTTTTTAAATTTTATTATTTTATATATATACAATACTAAGATTATGTATATTATTGCCATGACCAACCTACCATCCCCTGCAAAATTTGGGTGTCTGCTCCAGCAGTCCCGAAAACTCATTCCCCTATCCCAAAATAGTGCAACATTGATGCACAACTAGGAATAAAGTAATACAACACAAACAACAACCAAAACACAAGTACATGGAATTCTTGTTAGTACTGATTTTCTCCACATTCCCCAGTAACATTTGTAGAAAACAACAAATGCACACAATCCCATTCTAGACAAAACCTTGCACAGTTATAATGCATGCCAATCCTTCATACATTTTGCTATTTGTTGCTCATTATATATTTCATCATTTTATATGGGTTTTAAAAAGGATGACCATAATATGTCAATCCACCGTGTTTAAAATGACAATATAAAGTCCAATTGATTTACCAATTAAACAAAACGTCAGTGATTAACAAGCCACATTTATATGTACATATAGTATAGTTAGAATTTGAAAGATCACTTAAAAACCTCCATGAAGTATGCATATGGGGCAGATAAACTAACCAGGGCTGAAATGCAACTTTCTGTAGAAGACAAGATAGTGCAAGCTAGTTTTTTTCTATCAGGATCCCAGACCATGATGGAGGATATCTCCCCATATGCATACTACACACAGAAATAGTGGTCAGAGTTCATAATTAAAAAAGAAATATTGGTCCAATAAAAAAGAAGAAAAAAAAATCCTCATGTGTGGAAAATTAGATACATCATGCCAGCTAATATAAAAATAAATGCAGTCTCACCAACACCAAAGATAATTCTTATTAGAGACATGGTCAAGTTGTACAAAAAATCTTAAGAATGGAGATGAGAGTTTGACTACTAAAATCCTTGTTCTTATGTACATAATTACCAGAAATGGTTAGCTGAAGCTATTAATCCTGGCTTTTGAAAGGCTGGTCAGTTATTTTCTATTAACTTGGCTATTGAAATCCTTAGTGATTCATTTTGATTTTCACTTCACCCCAGCTTGATCCACTTGATAAGGATGTCTCTAGTTACAATAATTAATATAAAAATTCCCTTCCAAGCAATATATAAGAACTTTCCTAGGATCACAACCCTGTAGACAAATGACATGGCCGGAGACCCACGAGTGAATCCAAGACTTGGAAGGTACGATTCTTACGTGAATTATATAGAACATATATCCCTAAACTAAATCATTTTATCATAGAAAAAAGGTTTACAATTTTTCATGAATAGCATTACCAGATACCCTGTCAACTACTGCCAGTCAACCACAACATTAACACTCTGAGCACCAGGTCTATGATGTTGAGTTGTTTTCCACGTTTTTGCAATCTTATGTCTATCTTGTTGAGTGTAATATTTCCAGAAATGAACACTCACATCAACTGGAAATTCGATCACGTTAGCATCAGCATCATCCATTTGCACTGACATTTGGAAAACTACATTTGAACACAATAATCTAGAAAACATACCAGCAACAGATCTTACTTGAATAAACAAGAAGTATGCTGTCATCCAACTCATTCAGAAGGAAGAGATTGGATATTCCCCTGTTTGGGCCATCATGGTTGTCAAATGTATTCAGCAGTGAAGCTTCATCATAGTTCCATATCCTGGAAAATATTAAAATAGTTTTTCCATGCATACTCAGTCTATGACCTTCCAAATTTTACATGCTAACTATCACTATAGTGTGAGAGATTATTAAACACATCTTTTAATTAAACATTTATTTAATAGTTAATTTTAATAAACCACTTTTCCTAATCTAAGAGTTCCAATAAAACAATATATTTTCACTGCGCGCCCTTAATATCCTTTTATGGTCATCATAAGTTGTATCCGGTAACAAGTTTTGAAACAAGACCATGCCAAACAAGTGTTCATTTCAAGCATCCTTCTTGCCTCTAAATGTGGTGTTTTTGCGCATAAGGATGCAGTCCACCTTCATACCTCAGTTTTCCTATTAAAGCTGAACCTATCAAGAGAAAAATCCTAAGACCTATTAATTTCCTATTGCACCTCTAATTTAAAATAAGACTAAGATGACAATATACTGTTTCAAAAAAACACTTGCAATAAGAAAAATGTAAAATTAAACTAAGTCGATAGTTAAACCAGATTCAAACACGATATGTCTGATTAATGAAGGAATGATTTCTCACATATTTACATTGAAATTATGGGGTCATACAGATAGACAACTACAAGTTAGTGCGCTCTATTTACCTGCATTATTACAAGCATAATTTCTCATGTCAAAAACCTGACCCATGACTGTTCTATAGCAAAGATGCCAATAGCTATTGGAAAAATTCATTCAATTTTGAGAGGTCTAAAGGCCAATAGCTTTTTCAAGGTTGAAAAAACAATTGTTATTGGATAAATTGGATAGATTATTTGGATTTTCTTCTTCCACAATAGGATATCCTCAAGGCCAATAGATTTTTCAAGGTGATCCAAACCAATACAGATACCAAATCCAGCATCAAGGGAAAGAATACACTTATTTGTTATCACGTTGAGAGAACATAGAGACAAAGCTTCTTAGATAAATATCAAGGGAATTTTACAATTCACTGGACTATACTGCACAACTGCATGTTAATGCCTCCACTATAACCATCAAAATACACTTGTTGCTATAATTGCAAAATAATACCCACAAAGGTACTAAATAATTGCAAAAGTTACAAGGTACATGTTTCCCTAGAACTTTGTTGGCATGCAATCCAAATATATGCATAATAGTAACTGGTACTAAATAATTGCAGAAGTTACAAGGTACATGTTTTCCTGGAACTTTGTTGACATGTAATCACTAAGTCTTACAAAATGTCCTCATTTAAGATGCCTTTTGTGTGGCATTTAATCCAAATATATGCATAATAGTAACTGGTACTTAATTATTGCAGAAGCTACAAGGTACATGTTGGCATGGAATCCAAATATATGCATAATAGTAACTGGTACTAAATAATTGTAGAAGTTACAAGGAATATGTTTTCCTAGAACTTTGTTGGCATGTAATCACTAAAAATTACAAAATTCCCTAATTTAAGAGGGCTTTTGTGTGGCATGCAATCCAAATATATACATAACAGTAATTGGTGATGATATAATTGCATATTCCTTACCTTAACATGATAATCTTGACAATTTTTCCAATTGTCATATGAAGTAAATGCCCCTACCAATAAAATGCAGGTAAACTTGATGAAGGTTACATAACCTCCAAACAAAACATGTCTTGCACAACTATCTTTGGAGCTAAACTAGGAAACATGTTGAAATAATAAAAGTTGCATCACTATTAAATCAAATACCTATGAAGAATCTCTATGCTGACAAAAGAGATCGCAGCCCTTGTGACAACCTGTGAATGAACAAAGACATGAGACAATTTTATGTTTTATGGTACCTTTTCAGTATCATAATTTATAACATCTACAACTGAGCCTGCATAATATATGCCACTGCACCACAAAAAATTATGCATTGCATATTTAGATGCTCTTTGTTATTGTTCAATGGATATTTAACAGAGTAGTAGTTTAAGCGATTCTGAAAACATCATAATATACAACCAGAAGACATATTAATCTGGAGAAATCCACTGAAAATTAATAAGTTATAGAGCAAGTAGTCCAGAGACAAATAAATGTTCCTACAACAATATGCTTCTTCTACTTCCAAAGAATGCCGGGTACTATAGAAACAATAGATTCAATAAATCACATTCAAAGACTAAGAATTTCCTTCCACATATCCATCCGATGACTCATCTGTCTCTTTAGCCCTATTATTTTGTTTCTAAAAAAAAATCTCCTTATCATTAATTAAAAGAAGTGTTTAATAATCATGGGTCCCATATTTCTAGAATTAGCATAAAAGTGTTGAAAACCATGACCTTGATCTGGTAAATTTATGAAATTATCCTAGAATGAGAAATTGAAAATAAAGATATAAACAAAAAAACACAAAAAAACAGTTGAAGAAAATGGAAACTCCTTAAATTACTCAAAGTTATAAAAAAAATATCGCATTCTACTCAACAAAGTCAATAGGGAGCACATTTTTTTCTTCTTGTTTAACAACATAAGAGAGAAGCTTTACATATGGAAAATAATACATCCATTTCTTCCAAGAGACAACTTCAACAAGTTGTTTGACACTAAATAAACTCCTAGTTGCATAACTTAAAGTAGAATATTGATTTTAGGGAAAATATTTACCTATGATATCTAATGGACATTAACAAATTTGGTCAAAAGAAGCAAGTCACAAAGCTGCCTCTATAAGACCGGACAATAAATAAATGGAACTTGGTGAAAATGTAATTAAAATGCTATACATATCACGGAAAATCACTGTTAAAGTAGAATATTGATTTTAGGGAAAAGCTTTACCTATGATATCTAATGGACATTAACAAATTTGGTCAAAAGAAGCAAGTCACAAAGCTGGCTCTATAAGACCGGGCAATAAATAAATGGAACTTGGTGAAAATGTAATTAAAATGCTATACATCTCACATAAAATCACTGCTAAATAGATGTTTTCAGTTGCCCACTGAATTAGGCCATATATAGATGAAATTAGTAAGCCTAAATCAAATTCAAATCATGTCATCTTATTTCCTTGACTTCATTTCCATAGAAATAGCATGGAATACTACATCTTCATAAAAATGCATCCATCTACATAAGACACGAGATTAGTTCTTGACCAAGAAGCATACAACTAGGATATATAGTGGCTAATGACAATAATTCAAAGTTCCTATTATACTAGGGGGTTCTAGACTTGACCAAAATAGTTGACCTTAGGCAATTGTAAATAAGGAGAAGCTTCCTTGGGTAAGTTCGTGAATCTCGATGTTTCGATCCCTACTCTGGGATCATCATCAGGAGACAAATAAAGCATCCAACCATTTTTTATTACCTGAGTTACTGGATCTACCATCCCTATGCGCAGGAGCCATGGATCCAATTCAGATCCAGCAGCAACTGTCCAAGATCCATCCTAGAGGCAGATCCTATGGTAAAAGAAAATGGATCCTACCACCATGAAAAAGATCCAGACTTTCTAAAATGGATCCTTCCATTATGAGACAGATCTAAAAATATTTGGGGTAATTTTGGGAATAGATACTGACCTTTCTGAAATGGATCCTACCTTTATGATGGATCCCAAAAATATGTAGGGCCATTTTGAGCTCAGATCACCAGTTAAAAATACCTTTTAATGAAAAAAAACCCAAATGACCAAAACACTATCTACTTAAAACCATAAATCCCACTCATACTCTATTAGAAGACTAATTCCCTCCATTGCAGAATACAAATATGTTATTCATCCCTCGTATATAAACCGCATGCAGGTTTGATTGACTGTGGCTCTTGGACAAAGATTAGTCATCTACAGACTAAAGTGCTTGGAAGTCTAAAGACTAAAGCTCCAGCATGTGCCATCTACAAACTGAAGTGCTTCAAAACTTCAACTGACCCATGAATATGTTCGAGATATTCTATGAAGACTATACAAAGAACTTCAGAAATCTTGCCGACTTTTCTCTATTTATACAATGATCTTGTAAGTTTGTTAGCCATCGAAAATCAGTTGCTCAGTGGATGGGAGGCTTTTAGGACATGCGATGTAACTTATTAAAATTTTGATCTAGTTTATTTTCTCAGCAAAGTATATTCTTCTCTTTATATTAATACTTTCTTGTTTCAAGAACTCAAAACCCAATAGAATCGAGATACACATAGAGAAAAGAGCCAATGCAATCTTAATTCTAACATCTATAACTAAAAATAGAAAATTATGTATATTAAGTTAGTAGTTAACTAAAGACAGACAATTATGTATATTAAGTTAGTAGTTAACTAAAAACAGAAAATTCATTAGTTAACTCTTCATAAATATTTCTCACCAACCAATTAATCCTATACTTCTATATATACTTAATGACACATAGAGTGTACAATGTGTACAATTGTGGCAATTCTTTTCTTGCACTTCCTTATTATGTGAGTTCTCTATATTTTGTGCACATATCAGATCTACAGTTTTAGAGGCTTCTAGATGTCTAGAAAAGATCTATATTTTTCGCGTTGGTCAATCCTTTCCCATTGCGTTTTAGATTGGTGTTCAAAAATCTTGTCTTTATGTATATAAATACGGTGGTCGGGATATATTTAGTTAATTCTTTAGTTTGACATAAATAAATTAGTTGTTCTAAAAGATGGGCCATGATTATGAGGAAACAACCCTTAGTATTAGTTAGCCCTATCTCGGAAGGTTTAGATCCATCGTATTAGTTAACCTGATCTAGGAAGGTTATGATCAACCAGTGAGTGAGTGCCTGAGGAAGATGAGAACCTATTCCCTATCGGGGGAGATGACTTGCCAGCCATATTACAAAAGGAAATGATGTAATAGAAACACTGCCACACTGATATTGCTGGACCTACCAACATTTGTTGTGGCTAACCTCACTGTTGCTATCGCAACCTTGCTAACTACTAGCATAGATATATGATGTCTTTGGGAGCATAGGTTTCATGGAAGTATACCCAGGAACTTGGGAATATCCTTGGGCCACTAACTTGGGCTTATATGTGTTCGCCTCTCTGTTAGGCATTATATTTTTTTTGTTATGAATAATCACTTACAACCGTGAATATGACTTTTGGTGGTTGTAAATTGTTAACTTCCAAGCACTATTCTTATTTATTGAATTGATATCCTCTTGAATGGCTTGTTTCCACCTCTGTTTATCTAAACCATACATATATATAGCCTCATAAAATAGAGAAGGTACCTTGTGCAATTGACGCACCACAAAATTATTATTTATGGAAAATGGGAGGTCTCCTCTTTATCCCACTCCTTATATGTTGGAGAACAGTGCTACATACTTTTTATTTAGTAGGTTAAGTCATCAATCTCTTCAATGTATTCACTATCAGTTTGTTATTTAGCACTATTGCTCTCACTCGATGGATACACACTAGAGTCCACGTCTAGGAACTAAAAATAGACAATCTTAAACAAAGGCGTAGGAACTGTTGAAGATATTTCTTTCATATTCGCAATAAAAATGTAATCAAAAGAAAAAGAAAACAAGAGACAAAATTTTCCCACACCATATAAGATACGGTCTACAGAGTATACACAATATGCTTTCCCTTACATATTTTGGGATATACTGGAAGAAAATGGATCCTTCTTTCATGACTGGAAATGGAAATTCTTACGCTTGATATCTCTGGACAAAATTCCTGGTGGTGTCTTTGCACAAGTTTCCTTTGAACTGTCTTCCCTCCTTCATACATTCGAAGACTAAGAGCATGAAGTTTAGCCTAGATCATAGCAAGTGATTACATACATATCAATGTTATGTTTGCTTTCTTTCTCACGATATGTCCACAAACCAATGCTTATAATTTCACCAAACCCTTGGGAGTACACAATGCTTCCTTTCCTACAAAATTAGTTTCTAGTGTTATATTCGTGCTCTTTTCCATATTTCTTAATAAAAAACTAGGGAGAGGCAAACAACTCAGATATGAAGAATTCACAAAAGCTGGATTGACCCATTTATTAGAATTAAAACGAGGAAAATCAAGGGTTTTGATGTCATTACCTCCCTCGGCAGTCTTGGTTTCAAGTCTGGGAAGAAACGTTGTTTTGAATTTAAAACCCTTTCCTTCTTACAACTCAAAGTCATCTTCCAGCTTCAATGTTTGGGACGCAGCCTCCTATTCATCATGGTCAATCACAAACTAGGGATTGTTCCCAATCGAAAGGAACCTGTAACCAGTGAACACATAGAATGCAAGGGTTACCAATTCTCTAGCCATGACACTAGTCAAGGAATACAGGTAAGCAGTTATGGAGATCAGAGCATAAAATACATTGCGAGTGAAGTAAATGTAGCAGACCACCACAATATAATATTGTCTGAACAGAGTCAACTTCATCAGATTCATAGTTGCCTTGCCATTAGTATGTGCAGCCTGGCGTAAATTATTTATAGACTAGATAATGGGGAACAAGACAACACAACAACAGATCAGGTCAAATAGGAGAAACATCTGCTTCCACACAAGCCAATCGTTGGCATATGACCCGGTCTCATCGATCACCATAGTAGAAAAATTGGCTAAGACTTGCAAGGGAATGACAACAATGAGAAATATATTCTCCTTTCCTTGCAGGTAGGGTTTCAAGAAGGACCAGCCGGTGCAATCAAGACAATCAGGGTAAAAAGCATAATTCCCTTTAGAAAACTTAAAAAAATAAAACAGAACATCCCATCCATGGGTTGTTCCAGTTATCTTAATGAAAGACTTATCCTCTGCCTCCCAAAGGAAAGTTAGGGCTTTCAGATAGATAAGGGTGGCCATGAACACATGGATCCGGTAGGCCGTAAGATGGTTTTTCACAACCAGGTAGATCCAAACCCCAGCCAGCGCAATAGATATCAAAGACATTAAAAATTATAGCTTCCCCAGAAGGGTTTCACCAGCAGAAAGATAATCCATGGTGCCATCACCGCCCCGCTCAATATTATAAATAACTGTAGTTATGTCCATTGAAACCACGATGTCATAGATACAATTGGAAAAGACCAGAGTAAACTGGTTTGCTTCAAGCTCTTTGAAATTTTTGTTGAATGGAAGTAATTTCTCCAAATCCTTAAATGTAGGGAGGGATGTGATGAGCTTACTCTCGAGTACACATCAAATTTAGCCATGTTCCAGATCTTGCAATACATGAAGCCAGGAATCTATGGTGCTCAAGAAGAACCCCATGGACACCAAGTCGATATCATCCTCCTTGATGGCCTTGGCAAATGCATCCTTCCCATATATTTCTAGGCGGCCTCTCGAAGGGAATGATGGACTGTTGGATCGAATCTCTGAATGTTGGATTTCAGCTGAACAAAAGGGAAAGAACCCCATCAAAATTAGCCTAGAAAATAATAGGATTGCCATTGCAGAAACTCTTGAATTGGACTCAATCCTGAAGATAAGAGATGAATATTTCATTGGATTGTAGTAGCGTATGGCCCCATGATCGCCAAAATGCCATGGCGAGCGAAGAACACAACAAAACTCGGGATGGCCATACATTGAAACATACCTTGTTCCATTGAGTGAAATGTAATCTTGGCACCTATCATATGGTAATGAAAAGGGGTAGATTGTTCTGCATTGGCACCAACCACTTCAAGTTGGTGCCAAAACCCAAATTGTTAAACTACATTAATATGGTGTCATTAAATTGTTAAACTATGTGTTTAATTTAATTTATTATTATTATTATAAATATAAATATATAATTTTTTTTTATTAGTATATATTAAAATAAGAGTTATCATGTGGCAATATCATAGCAATTGCAAAAACTATTGCTACAAGACAAATTATATAAATATGACACTTTTGACACAAAATTGTAATAGAAAGTGAAAGGAAAAATTCCACTCTAGATCACCATACAAAAGAGTGGCTTATGAAAAGTGCTAGCTATAGACAATTGATTGGAAGACTCACTTTCTTGGAAAATACTCATCCAAATATGTCATATGCAATCAATATATTTCCATATACATGCAAGAATATGGGGAAACTCACTAAAGTGCTACAAAAAGGGTCGTTAGCTACATTCAAGTCATAAACGATTATGGTATTCTCTATATTAGAATGACACCTTTATACTTGTCAAATATTAATATGTAGATTTTGAAGTTGATATCAATGATGGAGCATCTACTTTACGTTATTTAATGATTATGGGTTTAATAAATATCTTGGAATTGTGAAAAGAAAGCCACAATGGAAAAAATTTTAGTAGAGACATAGTACATCTCATCTTGGGAAGAAACATGTGATATTGTCTAGTTATGACAAATTTGATAGGATCTTTGTGCTACTAAAAAAGAACCAACTAATTTTTTGTATTGTCAAAAATCAATTAGCAATAAGCATGACCAAGAATCCAAAATTTAATTCTAAGACCAAGTAAGTTGACACCAAGTATCACCTCATTAGAACACTGAGCAACATCATCAAGCCATAGTATTATCTATCTAGATATCAAACGTAATATATCTTACCAAAGTAAAATAAAATTCACTAAGTTTAGAGATGAACTTGGCATTTATAAAAATAAACTTTCATAACAAAGAGGGGAATATTAACTAGTTAATCCAAAATTCTATTTTCCTAGAATAAAGTAATCTAGAAGTTAGGAATCATAATCATAGTTCTTATATTTTCATTATTGGTCTAGGACATGTGACACTTTATAACAAGTCTCTAAAGGTTATATAAACCCTCAACATCTCACCTATTGTGCATAATTTTCCTTTTCTTGATTAATAAAATTATGTGTTGAGAACACTTGGTGAATATTAACATTGTTCAATGTAAGCAATACTACATAATCTTAAAACAAAAAAAACAATGACACATTCACATACAATATACACACAATTTGTCCTAGAAACCCTTCATTGGAAAACTAGCCTAACTCAAAGCCACACTTTTGTATCTCAATGTATTTACTTAATTGTTCACGAGGAAATATTTAGGTATTCTGCAACATCGATTCTTCCTAATCTACTAACTAGGATTAGGTTAGAACCTAATAATCCATTAACTAGGATTGGATTACAATGGGTATAAAACATGTGTCGAAACCAAACAAAAAAAACCCATAAATACACCTATAACAACCTCTAAAAAGCAAGGAGACATTTTGTTTCCTCTAAAATTGCGACCTAGATCCTACCAAAGATGTAAGAAGGTATACTCTATACCCATAAATAAAACAACACATCCAACACCAACTCCTTAATAAATTTATTAAACAAGATGCATAATGAGTTGATGTAATCAAGGTTTATACCTTTGATTATATTTAATTACATTTCAAAACATCTATGCATTAAGATTAAAGATAAGAGAGGTGACTCAAAAGATAAACAATTCAAGTAATGTACATTTTAGTTTTCTCAAAATAATCGAAGGTTATTCTTCATTTTCATTATGTACTTGATGATCCTTTAATGAGAGAAAAAACACAATAAATTAAATGAATGAAACCTTTATAAAAGACAATAGATTAAATGGCCATAAAGCGTTTATAATGATTTATATTTTGTTTTTTTTTAATACAGAATAGTCTTTATGTAAAAAAACATATTTTAGAAAAATAAAATTTCTTGAGAGCAATACAATAGAGTATTTAAATCTTAGATTTTTTTCTCCATTAAGGTAAGATAAATAAAACTAATATATCATGCTTTCATAGAAAAAAAAAAAATCTTCCACATATAAAGATAGGTTAGTGATAAATTACAAAATTTGTAAAAGAAAAGCTTAGATTGACTAAAAACTAAAAAGAGACAATCTAAAAAAAACAAAGATTAAAGTTTAAATATGAATGAAAAAAAAATATTTCTATCTTTGAACATCCTCATTTTCATTACATGTAAATGAATAAAATTCACATTAAATAATATACTTATGTTAAGATTTTCATTATCATCAAATGTATTAATTTGGTAAAACAAAGCCTAATCTAAATATAAATGAAACTTAACAACTAATTAAAAATATTTAGTTTACTATAGAAAAACAATTTCTTTCTCTCATAAAGTCCTCATTTTCACAAGATGTAAATGAAGAAAAATCATATAGACTAACACCTTTATGTTAAGATTCTCATATAGAAATTTGGTGTCTTTAAAGAACTTGCTACTTGTGCTTTAAGAATCTTATGCCATCCTCATTTTCATTACATGCAAGTGAAGAAAATTCATATTAAATAATATCTTTTATGTTAACATTGTTCTTGAAAAACTTGCACTTCTGCTTTAAGAATCTTATTTGAGTATTTTCAAAAGTAATGGGTATAAGGATGGCTAAATCGACGTTAAGACTTCCAAGGTCACCTACTCGTAGATGTATGAAACTGATGATAAGATCGGTAGAATTGTAAGAAAGAAGCAAATTAGGACCATGTTCACTCCTATAAGTAATGGTTTCCTCAACTTTGTAAAGGATTTGCTTGGGTCATATATGTACAAAGATATAAAACTATGGTTGAAATTTAAACATGAATTTAAAATTTTATATTCAAGCAATCAACTCCTATATGTGAAGCCAAGATACAAAATCCCAATCAATAACAAATAGTAAATAAAATATTATATATATATATATATATCACGTTTAAGCTTTTTGAATAAAGACATTGCCCAATAAATAACAAATACTAAATAATTTTTTTTTTTTTTTATATCACGTTTAAGTTTTTTGAATAAAGACATTGTTATTTTGGGAGATGAAAAAGGTCAACACAAAATTAATAATTTAAAAGTATTTTAACTAAATTTTAACTTAAATTTTACGTTTCTTAATTAACAATAATATCAAATGACAATATTACTTTTGGGATATATGCAAAAAGTCGACATACATTGTCAAATTAGATATAAATAAACTGATTGAGAAAATTAAACTGTTTACGAAACCTAATCACCATGGGAAAAAAGAAAAGCATACTACAAGGTTTTGATAAAATATACCTTCACAATCATGTAATGTCGGAAGGGACATGAAAATGAAAATTGCATTTCACATCAGAACTCACAATCAAATGCCAAATGTGTGTAGTAGTTCGCACGTAGCTGAGACTTTTTATGACATCTAGTCTGTTGCCTACCGCTGAGACCAAATTTCGAGACTTACGTCACCACAAATTAGGCCAATCAAAATTCAAATAAATATTTTTTTTAAATGTATTAAATATTAAAATTTTATAACATTTCAAAACTTCAGAATTTTTTTGAATTTTTTTCCAATGTACAGTTAAAATAATAGAACTAATTACCTGTCCATATATGTCCCCATGCAGTGACATAAAAATACTTAGTAACATTTTTTTTTAATTTATAATGTAAATAGTTTAATAATTAATATTATTTATATATAAAATATTTTAAAACAAATGTATATAGGTATATTTGTATGTTTATTTTCAAATATATAAGCCATAGCTCACCACTAGGACATTGTCATGGCTAATTTGGTGTCAACAGTGGAGTTGTAACACATGAGGTGGTATTCAATTTATTAAGATATAGGGGGTCTCTGAATCCATATGCAATGTTAGAATTTAGTAAAATGTACAAATTCATTGTCAAAATTTTAATTTTCCATTGCCGAACTCATCCACAACTAAAAATGACCAATTGTTATGTGGTCATTTTTAGTCTAGATATCATGTGACCAAATTTGGTCATTTATCATGGTATTTTTTAGTTTATTTTTATCACGTGACCAAAAGTGGTCATTTATCTTGGTTTTTTTTAGTTATCCCACTTAAATTTATCAATTTTGGTCATTTATCCCTTGAAAAAAATTGTGGTGACCTGAATTTTTGGTCTCCTACTTTTTATAGCAATTCTAAACAAAGTAAATTGCCTGCAATAAGCCTCACTACAATAAAGGTCAGAAAATCCCAATCGAAAAGACCAATTAAAACAACTATCTTAGTTAAACTTCCCCTTCTAAAATATCCATAATTAAAATAATTCAACCATAGAGATGGGCATCCTCAATGAACTGCTGATAATTATTCAACACCAACCAAACAAAAACCTGAGATAAAGTGGATATCACCAGTTCTAAGAAAACTCAACAGCAGAGCTGTCTCCATGAAGCTGGTGTCTGGAAATACTATTAGACATTTCCTACAATGCCATCTGTGCAAAAAAAATACCCCAACCACAGTCCCAAGTTCATCCAAATTAATGTTGAATATTCAAAACGAAGTTGAATAAACATATTTATCGAAACAACTAATCAACAAGAAAGTCCCACCGCATATGAATTAGTTCATTTCAAAACAGGAAGAAGAATTTTACTGCACATTAAGGAATACAAAACTCAATGAAAATGGCTCAAGAATTTCCAACCACAAAACCTTTATTACTCGCTTCAATTTCAAGCAACTTTCAAGCCATGCCATAATGGTTGGCGCGCTCAGCTATTCAAACCACCTACAACTACGAGCGATTGAGGGAGCAATACTGAAGCTCTAAACCACTCAAACCAACAAAATCAATTTGCACAAAAGAGGCTATATTATTCAAATAATACTCTTTGCAATGTTTAAACATACAGTATTGATTCTTGAAAAAATAGATATTTGCATACTAATACTACTACAAATTTAAACTAAATATATAACCCCTTCTGTCAAACATTAATTACTACCATTATCTTGCATACGAATACCATAATATCAACACCATCAATCCCTTCATCAAAATTCAATATAAAGCACAAGTTCCTACTAACTTATATTCCATGCACTTAAATCATTCACAAATAAAGATAGAGCTCCCAATATTCCATGAGAGGTGTAAAATGAGCACAATAGAATGACATCAAAATCAATAATTAAGGTGGTCGTAATAAACATCTTTGTCAAGCAAAGGACGTCTAATAGCTGAAATCATAATCGAAATTATATACTAAATCCTTTAGTTCTAATCTTTACTGTACAACTCATTGATAAATTATACTATGAAAAATGCCATTGGAACATGAATTTTCAATCATGGTGAACGTGATTCTTCACACAGAATCAGTATTTACAAATGAAGGCCAAAATGTAAAGCCAATTGGAAACAAGCAAAAGTATGGAAGAATGGATGACTTGTCAGACACGTTTAGCAAAAACCATTTAGAACACCATCAGATGACAAGCATCTCTCTTTTATGGAAAAGGCAATGCAATGGAGATTTTTTTTTTGAGGGTGCTTCCTATTTCATAAGGATGTTATCTCATCTTTTGGATCAATAGTTAGCAACAAATATTTCAGCCACAATTGGCATTTCCATAAAAGACGTACTCTCTCAAGAATAGAGCCAAGAGAGATAACTTACTTTCTTTGCCTATTTAGAGAAAGTTAGTCTTTAATCTTAGCTTGGTTCAATGGTGTTTGATTCTCGATGCAACAAACACAATGGGAGATGAATCTCTATTGACGGGAAACTGCATTCTTTTTAATAATCCCTTGATTAAAGAGATCACTTGAAGCTTACAAATGTATATACATAACATACCAAGGATAATAAAAGAAAGAAGTGAGCTTATGGCTCACAAACATAAGCCTCATGCTTTAGGTCTAAAACAATCAAAAAAAAAATATGGATAAGGAAAAAAAACAAGTGAGCTACCTTCTCATGAACACAGACCATATTATTCTACTCCAAAAAAATCATTAGAAAATAGATAAAGAGGAAGTGAGTTCCTAGATCATAATCATATTGAGATGCGTAAACAAAACTATTTGATGGATCTAACCGGTAACGTATATTTCACACATATAAAGAGATAATCTGGGATCAGTAAAAATGTAGACATGGATCATTCGCATACAAGGTCTCTCCGGAAGCTGAAAAACATAAACAATGACTCACCCCAATATCAGATGACCATCCGTATTTTAGAATGCATACATGAATAAGATTGCTTTCCGGTTCTAAAAGAAGACCACAATACATGATCCAAACTGATCAACCCATCCATGCTCAGTTATCAAAATGTATATCATTACATGCTCTGGATATTTAAGACAAAACAAAAATGCCAAAAAACGTTTTCAGGGTCAGCATCTACATCTCATAGGATATGTACATAACCTTAAACCCCCACACAGATGGCTTGTTACAGAGTTCGTGATCTACCTTTTTATAAAGAAAAATGCAAGTAGTAATCAAAACTCAAAATAAATGAAAATGTTTAACATCGGCAATGTTTTCTAACCCCAACACAGTGCTTTTTGCAGCGACTTCTTACATGTTTTACCAAATCCAAAATCATGTAAGTTTTTTTTTTAAATAAAAAATATTCTTTAGGTTGAAAGGATCATAGGTAGAGTGCATCCCTTGGATAGTTTAGATCCAAAAGCATTGATAAATGTAGACATATATGTGGGAATGCTTTTCTTATTTAAAACATGCTTAACCATGTTGCAAACAGTTTAGATATATAAGTACATTCAAATCCACAATGTAAAAAAAAATGTAGGAATATTTCTAGGAGTAAAATGCAAACTTACCTTCCTTAGCAGCGTTTTTTTCTAGTTAACTTATGCTTCCTTCATTAGTAATTCTGTCCTCCACCTCCTTTATCATTCTCCATTATCGTTTTTCTTTTCTTCCCCCTTCTATGAACTTTTCTGCAAAAGATGAAATCAAGAGAGAATACGAACTACCGTAATTTCTTCCAAAGGTAATCCTGTAGAGCTATCATGTTAGCCCATTCTTAAGGGTCCAGTGTTGTAGCTGGCTCTAATACCATATGTAGAATACTGCCTGTACCTTAATGCATTAAATGACGTGTTTGTGAATTAGGTGTATGCAAATAGATGATTATTAACCTTTTCCACCAGTAAGCCTTTATATAACATCATCATTATGAAGAAAGAAAATAAACATGCACAACATAATACTACAAATGAGACAACCATCTTCACATGGTTCACCTCGTCCACGAGGCTACTTCCATGAGGCTACGTCCACCAAATTAGATATTCTTTCATTTCTTTATCAAAATAGAGTACTTACAAAGTCATGGCTCATCCACAGCCAATTTACCTTATCACAAGACTCTTCGCAGAGAGCCTCTTGCAACTAAACAACCCCTCCTTCTTTTTGGACTCCTTATAACTAGTTCATAAAAGGATTTAACAGTTGTTTGTATTTGTCCTCAAAAAACTCTATTGGACCTAAGTCATACTATGAAAACAATTTAACAGTGGGTTGCAAATGGAGAGTGAATGACCTCATTACACAGACATCATCGCCAGCCCGAATCCATTACATTTTTTGTAGCAAAAATTACACTATTTTACTTTGAAGGACAACAACATTCTAAAGGCTTGGGGGTTGGAATTTAAGTGATTTAATACTTAAATCCCTCCCTCCGACTTATCATAATCCACCTATTACTTACAAGAAGGAATAGTATAAATTAGGGTGTTCGCAAGTCAAAACAACCTCTCAATTATTTGTATAGGTAGGTATCCAAAAAGGGGTTTGTTACAGTGATCACCATCCATAAAATTCCATTTGGGTATAAGGATTCTTCCATTCAAATCACATATCCCAAGTTAAATGCATACCAGGAGTTTTTCCATCCTTCAGATCGAAAGACCACAACAGAAAATGCAATGCAGCTACAAAATCGAGGGTACGTTAAGGGATAAGTTAGAACAAGAGTAAAAATAAAATGTAGTCCATATGAAAAGGAAGGCATTGCCCCAGATCAGGCCAAGGTAGTAGGTAAACATTGAAGTGGAGGAATGGATGCCACTCAAATCTAAAATAACAGAACCCAAAATTATGGCCAAATGCCTATACAGGGACTTAGATCTTTGTGATTCTGCTGGGTCAAAAGAGGAAAAATAAAGTTAAGGCAATTCATCTACAGTTACTGAGATTTCTTTAGATCAAATGAAATCAAACAGATTGAAACATAATAAGTAGTCAAAAGCGGTCTCTCGAATTTTGTTGTAGCAGGAGGCCAATAAACAATCACAATTCATTGTCACAGTTTTAAATCGCATCAAATCGTGATCAGGAGAGAATCGTTACAATGGGAATCACTGTAACTTGCATTGATTTTATGGCTTACTAATGGTGTAACACTCATGCTGTATATTTGTATGGCTATGAATGGATGGGTTATGAAGTTTACTAATGGGGGGAAACCCCCTGCTCTATTTTAAGTTAACTGTGACTTCATTTGGTATAGCGTTTACCAAGGTTTATTTCCTCGCTCTTTTTTAAGTTAACCATGATTGCATTTGACATAGGGTTTACCAAGGGTGAATTCCCTGCTCAATTTTAGTTAACTATGACTGCATTTGATATATGGATTTCCAAGGGTGAATGCCCTGCTATGTTTTAGTTAATGGTAACTACATTTGTTATATGGTCTACCAGTGGTATAATACACATGCTCTATCCTAAAGGACTGGGACTGGTCTTTAGTCATATGGACTTAGTAATATTGTAATACTATTTCTGTAATGATTTATTGGATGCTTTATTGCTCTACTATTAATGACCAATGTAAGGGACCCCTGTGGGAAGTCTAAGAGTTGTCTGGGTTTAAACCCCTCCTAGTCCAGTGAAGCTCTGGTGTGATATTGTTAGTCCTTAGATGAATGGTAAAGTTGTGAAGGAAAGTGTGGCAGTGTAGTTTCTTAGGAAACTGGCTACTAAACCCCACTATGACCTCCTAATCTTGAACTTTTTTTAAGTAAAGAAATGGGCATAAGGCTATGAGGCCATCGAAGGTTGATATCCCTTGGTTTTACCCAAGAAAACGAAGAGAAAACCAAGTATGAACCTTGGGACAAAATTCCTGCGGAAATGTAAAACTGGTGAAGAACTTAAGCACTTCCACAAGCCGCAATCTGCATTGCAGAAGTGGGTTTGCGAAAGGAAAGATTGTAAATATTTTAGGGCTTTCTGCATTGTGGAACCATAAAATGTAAATTCAATGTTGTAAAGAGTTTATAGGTTTTTTCAATACACAATCCGCATTGCAGAAGCAGAAGGTGGAAGGTTATTATGTAAGAAAACTTAAGGTTTTCGCAATTTGCATTGTGGAAGCAGAAAGCATAAGGTAATTTCTAAAGAACCTAAGGGTTTCCACAATCCGCAATTCGCAATTCACATTGCGGAAAGTGGGAGGCGGTAATTAAAACTACGAAGAAGATACGTGTTTCTGCAATCCACATTGCGGAATGTGAAAAGTGGAAAGGAAAAATGGTGAAAATGTTAAGGTTTCTGCAATCTACAATCTACATTACGGAATGTGGAAAGTGAAAACGATAAAATTGTGAAAACATTAAGGTTTATGTAATCCACAATCTGCATTACGAAATGTGGAAATAGGAAATTAAAAAGGGTTGAATGTAAGGGTTTTCGCAATCCACAATCCTTATTGTGGAATGCAGAAAACAAAACATAAAATTCATTAAAATGAATGGGGATTTTGTAATCCGCAATTTGCATTGCAAAAGCGGAAATGCAGACGGGTAAGATTATGAAGGAATTAAGTGATTTCTGTAATCCGCAATGTGGAAGGGAGTTCTATTTATAGAAATGTTAGTTGCAGAAGGCATGTTGCAGAGAAGTCCATTGCGAAAAAACTTGTAAACTTAAGGTTTTGATTTCAAACCAGTTAAAGGAGTTAGGATAAAAACCCAATGCATTTTTAAGAATACTTTGTATTGTTGTTATGTTGAATGTGGGATAGAGAATGAATCCAAGGGTTTATGACTAATGACATATATTTTTATAAAGAAGAAATTTTTTGATTATGCATTTTTGGTCGGTTATATGGGTATGTTACACCACTCCCCCTTGATTTATCTCCCCCTTCC
>LPNX010182020.1:33865-99901 GCA_001517045.1 Pseudotsuga menziesii | reverse complement strand
AGCAAAAACAAGTATACGTTCTTTTTAATTTTCTTTTATAAATGTAAAAGAAAAACTACCTACAAGCAAAGTATGTAGATAATAAGAAAAAAGCAAAAGGAACTTTGCCATACAACCACCAAACAAACTCTAGAATGCCTTAAAGTCAATATAAACCCTACTTGGAAGGAAGGCTTGCATAAAAGACAAGTCAACTATTTTGGCATGGTGAAGTTAACCAACAAATGAAGAAGGAAACAAACACCAACAAGCTTCTGAACTCCAACAAAGATCACTAACAAAGGTTGACCAGAAACATAAGCCAAAAATCAAACCAAGCAAAGGAGGTGGGGGAAAGAGCAAAGAGCAAACCCTAATGCTATAAAAGGGCTTACCACATAGATAAAGAACAACCAAAAGGGATGACACTAACTCCCTAGAGTCATGCACCTACAGAGGACACCAAAATACCTACCAAACAACTCACAACAGTAGAAAGAACCACAAAAAAATGAGGAAAAACACTGTTTTAGGGGCACACACGGGTTGTACTACTAACAGGTCACGTGTCATACATGGGTTGCCAATACAACAAGTTGCATACGTACACGAGTTTCCAATACAGCAAGTCGCGTGTATAAGCACACGCGGGTTGTATAGCTGACAAGTCGCGTATCATACACGGGTTGACAGTATAGACAGTCGCATGTACCAAACCAGACACACTACTGTTCAATTCTACAAGTCGCGTACAGGTGGAAAAACTCCCAAAAAAGGTCAAAAACTGCCTTACGAAGGCAGGGGAAGTGTTCTATCAGACTTTTAAGGTGTTCCTAAGTGGCAAGAAGGACCTGAAATAATGCAAAAGACTGAAAGAAAGATAGAGAAACCCCAAATAGACAAGGCTATCCCTAGTGGAGTCGCCAGTTCTGTTGTAAAGGAAAGTATCCTATGGATAGGGTTTAAGAGGCCATCAACATACTGGGGTTGAAAGGTGGATGCATATAGTTCTGCAAGTAAATACAAGCAAGATCAGAGATTAGAATGGTCCACACTTGATTAACTGAAGGCTAGTCCAATATTTCTCTTCAATCCTCCTCTTGCTCCTCTTGCTCCAAGAGACTTGCAAAACGAATTATACCTTCCTCAAACCATTATGACCACATATAAAACAATATAATCAAATAAAAATGAACTAATGATCTGAATAACATCATCATATGATCATAAATAGAGATTCAATCACACATTGAACAATGATTTGGGAAGAAGAAGGACATCGCATCTTTATTAATCCTAAAAACAAGTACAAGTATACCTTCTCTTCAAGTCCGGCACCTCACGAAACCTTGATCCGGTTCTGTTGCTTCTCTTCTCCAAGGAACTCAGCCTCCAAGCTCTGCAACACAAGGAGAATGCTTCTAGGGCAAAGGTGTGGGCAAAGAGAGCTCCAAATCCTCCAGCATAACAATGCAAAAATTCAAGTCTCCTCTCATGGACCTCCCTACCTCTATTTATATGCTTAAGGAAGAGTTAGGGATGAAGACAAAGTAGTTACAACTGAAGGAGTCAGTTGCATAACTACCCAAACTACCCGAAATTCAAAAGGCGTGTTTTTTGACATTTTTAAGAGGCGTACGCGGGTTGTTGAATACAAAAATCATGTACACGTGAAATGTTGCTAATACAGAAATTCGTGTACATAAGCAACTCGCATACGTACGCGGGTACCATAGAGAGAAACTCGCATACGTACGCAGGTATTATAGAGATCAACTCACATATAGACAAAAAAAACTCATTTTAAGGGTAATTTTGGGCATTTTCAGACTTTGGTGTCTTCTAGAAAGTTTTAGCTAACGAAAATATATTTCCAATCATGTAGAGATGAGGTCAAATGGAGTTACAGAACTCAAGATACAGGTCCTCCAAGTTAGGTGTTTTTTCAGTGACTTTTCATGAAGTGTCGTCATGGAAGTGTCGACATGCAACGAAATCATGGGAAAGTGGTCACAAGTAGAGATGTGTCATTTTGAGCTATAAAACATGTTCAGAAAAATTATATTAATCCATCTTAGAATTAGAAATATTAGAAATGGAATCATCACTTACATCATCTTGGTGTTGAGTAGAAGAGCATTCCCCCCATGTTAGTTCAAAATATGGTATAATTTCCTCTTCGAATTGCACACTTATTTCAATGAAAGTTTTGTGTGTGTGGATGTATAAAATATATTGTATCCCTTTGTGTCTTCACTATATCCCACCATGATGCATTATTTTCTTTTTGTCTGCAATGCCTTCCTCGTTTCTGATGGAATTTGAGCCCATGCCCTTGAGCCAAAAATCCTCAAATGTGAAATATTTGGCTTGTGACCAGACCAAGCCTCATAAGGTGTTTTTCCTTTCACTTATTTGTGTAGATTCATGTTTTGAATATGTGCAGCACATTAAATGGATTCATCCCATATATTAGGACTCAAATCCTTACCGTCAATCATGCATGTATCCATCTCCTTGAGAGCCCTATTTTTCCTCTATGCCACACCATTTTGTTGTGGTGTGTAGGGGGCTGAATGCTGCATTTGGATGCCACATTCCTCACATAGGTGCTGCAATTTTTTATTCACATAATATTTACAATTATCATTCCAAGGATTTTGATCTTGTTCTCACTTTGTTTCTCAACCAGGGCCTTCCAAATCTTTATAGTCTCAAAGACTTCATATTTTAGCTTAAGGAAGTAGACCCAATAGAACCTTGACAAATCATCTATGAAAGTGAGAACATACCTTGATCCTTTATAAGAGGGAGTGGGAAGAGGACCAACAAGATATGAATGCACCAATCCAATTGTTTGTGTAGCTCTCCTTTCCTTCCCCTTCTCATAGCTACGCTCTGGATGCTTTCCCACCACACAACCAATGCATGCACCATTGGAGGATTTGATAGGAGCAAGCCCTTCCACCATGTCATCCTTGTTCAGTGCTTGGAGGTATTTTTAGTTCATATGGACAAATATCTCATGCCACAGCTTGTTGGTTTCATTGGCATGAGATAGAAGCACTTTCCCACTGGAATTAGGAAGAAATTTGAAAAATTTGTACATCCTAGCTTGGTGATCTGCATACCCCAATGCCACAAATTTGTTGGAGGATATTTCTGTTATCTCAATCTCATTTGGATTAAATGTTACTCTCTTGGATTCTCCAATATGTTTCATTTGGTATACTAACAGCAGGTTCACTGCCAAGTCTCGTACATACATGACATTGCTGAAATAACCATCTTCAATCTCGATCCTGCCAACTCCCTTGGCTTGGATCTCAAAATCATCAGCCATTCAAACAGTTGGTCCATTATCTGAATACATGGATGTGAACAACTCTATAAGAGAGGCCATGTGCCTTGATTCTCCCGAATCAATGATGAAGGTGGAGGGATTTGAAGAACCTACAACCAAAGCATGAAATTTCTCCTTGTTGTCATAACTTGAACTTCCATCCTTCTTCCTTGTGCCCTTTGGGACTGGGATGTTTTTCTGGACTAAGCCATCGTATCAATTTTTTTCTTCATGAAAGAACTCTTTGGATAACATCCCTTGTGTAAATAGGTGCATTTCATCTTCTCCTTTCCCTTCTTGTCCTTGTCCTTGCAAGGATTCAAACCCCCATCAGGAATATTGGGTCTGTCTGGTTTCTTCTTATCTGGCTGTTTTGAATCCTTGGCTTTCTTCTTTCCTTTGGATGCATTCAAAACCCATGCAGCAAGAGCTTGGTCCTTTCCTTTTTTTGATGGTGCCAATCTGCATTAGCTTATCTTTCTCTTGAGACAAAGACTCCATGAAGCTTGCTAGTGATGGCATTCACCAATTTCGAATGGTTAGCTTGCCACAATGGAATGTACTAATAAACAAAGATTATTCTGGCCCTAGATTCGAAAGGATTGATAGTATGAGTCACTCTTCCTTCTTATTTATTCCACACTTCTTGAGTTGAAGCACCAAAGACTTGAATTTGGTGAAAAAATCCTGGATTGTCTCAAAATGCGTTGGGCTCAAGGTGATGAGCTCATTTTCGAGCTAGTGACCCCTTAACTCATCAGTATTCCAAAATAGAGATTCGATCCTGAGAAAAAATTCATTTTGGGTGGATACACTATCAACATGAAACAAGAGTTCTCTCGAAATGCTAAGACATAACATTCCAAAAGCTTCATCAAGTCTATTGAAGTATTTCGACTTATCTACTGTAGAATTTGGTTCAACTTATATCCCCATGGTAACCCTGTAGAGACCCTTGGATCTCAGTTGGATGAACATATCTTCCTTCCATTCAAGGTAATTGAATGGATTCAGCAAGACATGTGTTTTCTCCATCTCTTCTTGCGCTAGTGGTGAGAATTTGCAGAAAGTACCTGCAAAAAAACACTCAAATATATCTGGAAAATCCCTCAAAATACAAATCAAACACTATAGATTGATCTGCAAATCCAATCAGCTCTGATACTATGTGAGAATTTGATTCACATCTGGATCTAGGAGAACAATTGAATCTCATAATTCGAAGTAATTTGGAAAAACCACCAAAACGCTTGAAAGGGTAACAAAATTACACACACATGTGAACACAATAGTAGATATTATTGAACTGTCTAACATCTAAATGTGTTTAGGTCAAAAATATATTACATTATGGATAAATCATGAGGCTTAGGAATCCATTTGGGAGTGTACATGTGTCATGGAAAAATTTGACCTCAATCCCCCCTAAGTGGACCAATCAGCACTAGAATCACCCCAAACAGTCACGAAACATGGTGTGAATGTTGGTGAGGTCTTTTGGAGTATAAACGAGTCCAATAAATGTGTGGGTGAGAAAGTAGAGGTGTGGGAGTGGCTCAAGGACGACAATAAATGCACTAGGAGACCAAAATTGGACAAAAGACAACACTAGCACCCCTAGTCAAACCCAAATTCCTCAAAACAAGGAAGTAGCACTCCAAGGTATTAATGAGGGTGCACATGTTCCAGGTTTACCAAGATAGAGTGTTGGTGTGTGTGTGAATGGATCAAAATAACTAGTTCACCTCCTAGACCAACTTCCCTAAGCCTAAACCATAGCATAATGCATAGAAGAAAAATAAATTTAATAAGGTATAAACTAAGGTACTAAGGATGGATTATTGTTATAACAAGAAGGATAACAAATGCAAAGAAATAGGTAGCTATGAAAATAAATACATCAAGGAAATAACTTGATATACTAACTAAGAAAGATGTTAAATGCAAAGAAACAAATGAACTAGAAAAATCAAGAATGGATTGCTTAAAAATAGAATATATTGGGATCCTACCCTTACAGATGCCCCCCTATTCCTTCCCAGTATATAAATGTTCACTAGTTACTTTAGATATGACAAACTATTTGGGCTTGCCACTATTTAAGGAGTTTCATAGTGCATGAGAAAGTATTTCCTTTGGGTTTTAGAGTTGTGAAGCGATCCATGCATCATATGCTCAGTTTAAATCCATGTGAGAATTAAAATAGGAATGGAATCATTGTAACAGATAAAGTGTAGGAAATAACATGACACTAAGTAAATGCTGAAAGAAAATCATGTAACATAAAACTGCAAGAATGTTATAGTAACAACAAGAACATTACAGGAAACTGCAAGAGAGTCAAAACGAGTGGAAGAAAATGACATTAAATAAAATAAATTAAATTAAATACATGTACGGGTTATCATTGCTTCCCTTCGTCATTACCAACCCAAGGAATCTCCTGGAACCCCATTTAAGCAAGTATACTAAAGATGGAACAAAACTAGCTCTTATTTATTTAATAAAATGCCATTAAAATAGGGCAACAAACTACCTCTTGATACAAATTTTATGTGATGTCCCGGTTTTGACCCCATTTGCATTAAAGGATACATGATGTATATATTGTAATTAATCGTGGTGTGGAGCTAAAGGAAAAATCCCCACCATCGATTTGCTTGTGTATGTTTCATCAATAGGGATCGTTGTCGATGGTATATCGTGCTATCCAGCACATTATAGTTGAGCATCATGTAAATATGCACATTAATTAAATTAAACCTATATCCAGCTACGACGGTGAAACGTTAAATGAAAAGGGCATGATTCCTAAGGTTAAGGGGGGGTTGTCTAACCCATGGGGATCATTGGGAGTTTTCCATGTGTCAACCACCCATTTAAACTTATGTTGTCTGTTAATTGGGGGCAGTTATTGCTAAGTAGTGGTGGGTGTGGCAGGACTATCAGTCCTTTCCCGCGTGCCCACTCCACCAGTAGGCTTTCCTCTTCACATCACATGGGGTAGAAGAAAACTCACTCCACTCTCCCATGATCCCACTTCTTCAGAGGTTTTGGTCTTTCTCACTCTCACACAGGGCAGTTCGGGTTTTTCCTCCCACAGGGAGTCGTTCTGTTCAGTCTCCTCATGCACTGCTTGGGGGATTTTCCCCCATAGTTTTGCTCAGTCTCACATAGGGAGATCGGATTCCTCACACGCGCAGTATTTTGGGAGATTCTCCATCGTTTCTTCCCATCCTCATGTAGAGAGTCATCCCCTCACATTCTCACACATAGGTATTCGGTGTTGTTTTTCCTCATGCAGGGAGCTAGAGGATTCGCTGCTGTCACTCAGGATTTTTGGGTGCGGGAGCCATTCACGCTCGGGGCTGTGTGCCTGTGTATTCCATACCGATTTCGGTGGTAGGTGTATGTCTCCCTACCAATTGTGGCTATGTATGTTGCCGATTGTGTTCTATGTCTATGTCTTCCCCTGTCCATGCTGGGAGTTTGGCTTCTTTCCCATTTGCGGACTGTGTAATGTTGCCATCGTTTCATTGTGAGTTTGGTGCTATTGTCTTCCCTTGGTTTTGGGTTGTTGTGTATGCAAGGACATTTTTGGGTTGCTATTGAGTTATTTTGGCCGTGCTAGGGCCAAGAACAACTCTGAGTCATCTTATTGACTTGAGCTGAGTTCACCTTCTCATTTGGGGTTGTCACCCTACTGTCTTCATCTTCTTCACAGAGCTGTGGACTGTTTGTTTTACTGCGATATGCAGTGGTTGGTCTTCGAACAGTTGAGAGTAGGATTAGAGGCTGGGTATGCTTGAGAAATTGGTGTTTGGAGCCACTCAAACATAGTGAGATTGTTGGCTTTCTTCTCCACAACCCTTAAAGAGTATTGGAAAGGGAAGTCAGGGCCTGAGGGACTATGAAGTAGAGAAAGGACTGATTCCTGGTGTCGGGTGTGTGGATGTCTTAGAAGTCAGGTTAAATCTAGTGTAGGAGTCCTTAGCTCTCCATTGAGGCCACTAGCTTAGCATCTATCCTTTCCTAGCTCCTTAACGGCCTGATAAACCCTACTGTGTGGGCTTGGATGATCTATGTACCTTGGCTAGGTGTAAGCCTACTTTGACCCTTATTCCTTGAGGAATCATGCCCAGCTCGGGGGTGGTAGTGTTGCTGAGAGATTGATGAGCATGTTGGCCTGTGGTTGGGTGGAACGTTGCAGCGACGTAACTGGTTGCGGGACAAATTTTTTTAAGTTGAGTATTCTTGACTATTTCATCTATGCATTTATATTTGCTGATTAATGAATATGATGAACATGTGGTATGCTTGAATGAATGTATGTTTGCTTCTGCTATGTATATGAAGGATTATGCATCTTAGTATGTTTTATGTTTTAAGCTTTAAATTTCAGCATTATATGCATGTTCATGTTCATGGGGCTATTTTCCCGTATGTTTGGTGCTAGCAGCATCATCTTCACCAGTTGAGGGTCGGGGACGTTATAGTATGGTATCAAAGCTAAAGGTTTCAGCATGGGCCTGAATGGGCCATGAAGATGCAGTGATAAAGCCATCATTGTAGCACTTGGGCCTTAGAGGGACATGAGAAATCTAGCTAGCAGAGGCAGGTTGTCCTCTGCCCAACAGAAAATAGAAGAAAACATGTGAATGACAAGAGAATTTTGGAAATTCCTCTAAGTATTGGGATCATCGGATCATCGGAGGACTTAGTCTGAAGTCCCGCTAGTGCATCGGATCACCTAAGCGGAAGGTCGTCCGATGGAAACCATTGAATAAAAATTTTGGAAATTTTTCTAAGTGTTCAAGCTGTCGGTCGTTGCAAAACTTAGTGGGATGCACCTCTGACGCAATAGAAATTTTAGTCAGAAGGTGTTCTGATGCAGGCCACTAGTGGATGGCGAAAGGTGTGAAATTCATCGAAATCCATCAGAAAATGATCGCCACAACGTCAGCGCATTTAGGCAGAAGGGTTTCCGATGGCGCCGACAGAAGGAAGACGATGAAAGCGATGGAAACGTCGACGAGAATTAGTGGAAAGGAGAGCCGATGAAACGATGGAGAGGAAACTTCCATCAGAAGACCGCCAAAACAGTGGCGCAATGTAGTTGATGGAGTCGGCGTAGTTTCGGTGAAAAATAGTAGATGAAATATCCGATAGAGCGTCGTGGGAAACGACAAAGAGAAAAAAAAATCTGAAATTTTCTAAGTGTTGGCCATCGACGAATGACGGAGATCAATTGATTTAATCGGCGAAAATTAGTTGTTTGGATTGCCGATACGTTGGTGGAAAAGAAGGGAAGCTAGTTGGTTGAGCCGCCAATACGGTATTTGGAAGAAATAAAATGTTCCAAAAGTTAGAAGTGTCGGGCCATCAAAAGTCGATCAGTGATGATGAGTCGTGGTGTCGGCCGGGATATCCTGAAGGACATCGAAATGTTGGTGAGAGTTAGCGGATGAAGCAGTCGATACGTCGACGAAAAATAGATGATGAAGGTGCCGATGCAGCGGAGGAAATTGGAATAAAGGAATTTTTTCGCCGAAAATTCTTAAGTATGGAAATTGTCGACAGAATTTAGTTGATTTCATCGACGAACTTTAGAGGATGGAGCCATCGATGTGGCGGTTGACGTCAGAAGAAAATAGTTGTTTCGGACACCAATGAATGACATCGGAAGAAATTAGAGGATTGTGGGTCTGCCGTTGCGGCCATTTAAGGGACTATTCCTTCGATGGACAATGGTCTCGATCACCAATGCCATAGAAGCTAGTATACCCAATTGCCTATACACCACAGTCCTCCGCATCGCCGATAAATGATAAAGGCCAGAAGCCGAGACAGCTGAGGATCCGATACATCGGAAAATTGTAGTTGTTGGATTGCCGTCGTTGCGGAAGCTTGAGAACTAGCTGCCCGATCAGTAGAGGATCCAATCACCGATGATGGTTTTTGCAGCACTGATAAAGGGCTCAGAAGCTTAGACAGATGGGGATCTAGATTCTAAAACAGTGAAAGACGCTAGCTGTTTGACCACTGATGAACGTTCCTTGGCATCGCTGATGCAGTGCAAGGCTTAAGGGTTCTAATCGCCAATAAACTTCGGAAGGTTAGATGACTACAAGCCTGATATAGCGGAAGGAAATAGATGAGCGGGCCATCGATGAGCATGGAGGATACTAGAGCTTTTGGCTACTGAAACATCGAAAACTTAGTTGGAAAGAGACCCGATAGGGAGAAGGAAATTTTGGGTTTTTCAAAGTGGAATTTCTCTTAGCAAATTCCAACTATCTTTCAATGGATTACAGAGCTGAAAAGGAAGATAATTCCAGGTGGCTAAGATTGGCATTTCAGACTAGGATACATTTGGTAAAAATCATCATTTTTTAAGTGGTGTGGTTTTCACACCCGAGGTCAAAATGAAGCATGTGGATAGGCGTTGGAAAGCTTATCCAGTAGGGAACAAGCGAGAGTCACCAGAATTGAGTGTGGAGTAGCAAAGTGCTAGTTATTGCTTGAAAGAGAAATGTGCTGCTGTCAATATGGACAAACCCAGGAATTGCATACCTAGAGGTAGCAAGACCATGAAGTCAAACCAGTTGTTGTGTGGAAGAGGAGTTCCATGCAAAGATGAGGGACTTGAAAAGGGAATTTTTCTTAAACCCTGCCTTGCTAATTATGATTACAAGTTTTATACATGAAATATATAAGGATATGCCCTACATGCATAGGATATTAAATGTTGGTAAGAATAGTGAGAATTATACATTTATAATGGGCCACTAATGATAATCATTGCATTGGTGTTGGCATTAGTGGAAAGACCAACGACAACATGGACATGGTTGAATATGTTGTTGATGTTGATGACTGTGACTAGCAACCCTATGGAGAAAGGGGTAAGGCAACAAGTCCATAATCAAAAGTTGGTGAGCAACTTTTGTAATCTCCTGTAAAAGACAAACCAAACTAGTAATGTCAAGGGTGTAAGCAAGACTCATGAAGGTAAGGGTTTAATTATGACAATTGCATGGAGTGGTAAAAGCAAGAGGTCTCATACCATGCGGGTATTTGAATTTTATACTGCATTCATAGAGAAATGTGTCATGCATGTATTATGTTGTTGTGAGCTTAGTAGCCCAAGGAAAGTAAGCACTAATGATCTTGATTATAGTCATGCATCCTATATGAAGTAGTCATGGTTAGGCCATGCATGGTATGTTTGAATGCATAGTATTTCTGAATGAATGCAAGGTAGCATTGAGTGGATATGCATTAAAAGAGTTTATAAATATTGTAGTTATGCATTGAATGGATGCATATGAAGGGTGTGAGTAACTGATTACGTAAGTATGGGTGCAAATGTTGTGATGCATTACATGAATGCATTGAGATAGTGCATGTGATATTATGAATCACTAATGGTTGAAATGATGAATTCATGACAATTCTGGAAAAGGGTGCACACTTTTCCGATGCTGGATCATGGAAGGGTTTTTCAATATTGATTACACCCTAGGGAGTGGACGCACTCCTAGTGTCTCAATACTTGATAGTGAATGATGTGAAATGTGGTTACAGTTTTAGAGCAATAACGCTAACGAATATGCTTATATTGCTTGTGTTGTCAAGATAAATAGATTTAGTCTGGTGTTGTACACTAAATGGAATATGGCTTGAGCTCATCCTACCTTCTACTAAAGAGCACAGAGAAGGAGACATTCCTAAGGGACTGTCAACTCAGAGAAGGGAGTGGTCTCTTGTGTGATATGGGGTAGTGGAAGTAGAACCCACTACTGGAAATGAAACCTGGAAATGGTCATTTATTGTTGATATAAGTGCATGTGTTATTGTTTATGTCTTGATAAGCCCAACTGTGTTGTCTTGGCTGATGATTAGTTGTTGATATAAGTGTATTGTTGAGATAAATACAGGCGATTTGCTGATGGTCTGATAAACCCAACTGAATGTTGGCTTAACTGTGCATGATATATATATATAAGGATGTTGTGAAGTAGCCTACTTGCTAACCTAACATCCAAGTCCATAGGCGATCCCAAGGCTTGCAAAGTGAAGTAGGATCCTGTGTACCAACGAGGAAACGCACAATACAGATAAGTATTGGATTATTTTTCAATATCTTTCTTAAGAATATACATGTGTATATGATTTGGTTATGATGTTTTAAGCTCTTGTTTTAGAGATAAAAGCTGATGAGAATAAACTAAACATGTGAATCTATTCAATGTTTGAATATAGGTATCACTGGAAGCGACGACTATGAGAGAATCTTAGGGGTGCATGAGGACATGCGATTGTCTTGAAGAGCTTAGAATGAGCAGTAATGAAAAAAAAGGTGCTAGTGAGACTGTGAAGGTACTAGTAGCAGAGACAACCATGTGGGGAGGCTCCATGGTTAAGAGGTCTGAAATAGACCAGAGACACTGAGTGTCATGACCAAGAGGGATTGGTCCAACATTCATGGTGAAGTGAAAGAGGCTGAGAGCATGAAAATCCACAGTGGTGGTGTGGGTTCTAGGATGGAACAAAACAAAGTGGGAAAAAAAGAAACTCTTGCTGCTCTCTCTTTCCTTTTTTATTATATATATATACTTATGCATTGTGAAAACAAAGGATTGTTGAATGCATGTATGACTAGAAATAGAATGTGTTTATTTGCTTAAAGTAAATTATGAATGCTGGAATAAGTTAATTCCCTGCCCAAGAATGGACATGAATGAGCTCATGTGCCTATTGGGAAGGCATGAAAAATATGAAAGTCTCCTTGATGAGACTTGGACTGTCATGCCAATTGGGCAACTAATTGACTGATATTAATGTCTATATTATGCTTGGTCTAACAAAATTTCAATGATGCATTTCGCAGGTGAGAAAGGTGAAATCCAGTGGTGCACATTGATCATGGCAGCAGACCAAAAGCTACTAGACTTGGCTAGAAGTCTCCTTCAAACGATTGCCAGGGCCCAAGAGAATCTTGGAGAAATGCTCAAGATACAAAAAAGGTAGAATGAGATGAACCACCAGATTTTGCAAGACTCTATTGGTTTGCAAAAGGAGGTCAAAAGCATTCTGGGGGAAATCCATAAAGGCAAGGAAAGTGAATCAATGATGGGACATTCATCCAAGCAATCTGTTAAGAAACGTTTTGGGCATGAAGATTCAAGGGAAATTGAGCAGGTAAAGATGAAGCAGCCAGCGAAATGTTGGAAATGCGGAGGACATCATTTACAGCGGGACTTCCCAAGAAGGGAACATAAAGAGGGTAGCAGCCACAAAGTTCCTAGACTTAGGGGTGAGCTGAAAGCTGAGAACCAGAAAGAGAAGCTCGTGGAAGCTGAGGGGCTTGGTCCTGAAAGTTCAAGTAAATAATTGAACATTGGAAAAATCTGCAAAATTTTGAAATTTTGAATGTGCAAATGGTATATGTATTCCTATGTATTGGAACACTAAGGACGGTGTTATTCCAAGGGGGAGGGAATTGTGATATCCCAATTTTGACCCCATTTGCATTAAAAGATACATGATGTATATATTGTAATTAATCGTGGTGTGGAGCTAAAGGAAAAATCCCCACCATCGATTTGGTTGTGTATGTTTCGGCAATAGGGATTGTTGCCAATGGTATATTGCGCTATCCGGCACATTATAGTTGAGCATCATGTAAATATGCACATTAATTAAAATAAACCTACAGCCAGTTATGACGGTGCAACGTTAAATGAAAAGGGCATGATTCCTAAGGTTAAGGGGGGGTTGTCTAACTCGTGGGGGTCATTGGGAGTTTTCCATGTGTCAACCACCCATTTAAAATTATGTTGTCTATTAGTTGGGGGTAGTTATTGCTTAGTAGTGGTGGGTGTGGCAGGACTGACAGTCCTTGCCCACGTGCCCACTCCACCAGCAGACTTTCCTCTTCACATCGCATGGGGCAAAAGAAAACTCACTCCAGTCTCCCACGATCCCACTTCTTCAGAGGTTTTGGTCTTGCTCACTCTCACGCAAGGCGATTCGGATTTTTCCTCCCAAAGAGAGTCATTATGTTCACTCTCCTCACGCACCGCTTGGGGGATTTTCCCCCATTGTTTTGCTCAATCTCACGTAGGGAGATCAGATTCCTCATGCGCACACAATTTTGGGAGATTCTCCATCATTTCTGCCCATCCTCACATAGAGAATCATCCTCTCACATTCTCATGTATAGGAATTCGGCGTTGTTTTTCCTCACGCTGGGAGCTGGAGGAATCGTTGCTGTCACTCAGGATTTTCGAGTGTAGGAGCCATTCACGCTCAGGGTTGTGTGCCTGTGTGTTCCATACCAGTTTCGGTGGTAGGTGTATGTCTCCTTGCCGATTGTGGTCATGTATGTTGCTGATTGTGGTCTGTGTCTATGTCTTCCCATGTCCATGCTAGGACTTTGGCTTCTTTCCCATTTTGTGGACTGTGTAATGTTGCCATCGTTTCATTGTGAGTTTGGGGCTATTGTCTTCCCCTGATTTTGGGTTGATGTGTATGCAAGTACCTTTTTGGGTTGCTGCTAAGTTGTTTTGGCCACGCTAGGGCCAAGAACAACTCTGAGTCATCTTGTTGACTTGAGCTGAGTTCACCTTCTTGTTTGGGGTTGTCACCCTATTGTCTTTATCTTCTTCACAGAGCTATGAATTGTTTGTTTTACTGTGGTATGCAGTGGTTGGTCTTCGGACGGTTGAGAGTAGGATTAGAGGTTGGGTATCCTTGAGAAATTGGTGTTTGGAGCCACTCAGACAGAGTGAGACTGTTGGCTTTCTTCTCCACAACCCTTGAAGAGTATTGGAAAGGGCCTGAGGGACTATGAAGCAGAGAAAGGACTAATTCCTAGTGTCAGGTGTGTGGATGTCTTAGAAGTTAGGTTAAATCTGGTGTAGGCATCCTTATCTCTCCATTGATGCCACCAGCTTAGCATCTAGCCTTTTCTTGCTCCTTGACGGCCTGATAAACCCTACTGTGTGGGCTTGGATGATTTATGTACTTTGGCTAAGTTTAAGCCTACTTTGACCCTTATTCCTTGAGGAATCATGCTCAGCTCGGGGGTGGTAGTGTTGCTGAGAGATTGATGAGCATGTTGGCCTATGGTTGGGTGGAATGTTGCTGCGACGTAAATGGTTGCGAGATGAATTCTTTTAAGATGAGCATTCTTGACTATTCTTTCTCTGCATTTATATTTATTGATCAATGAATATTATGAACATGTGGTATGCTTGAATGAATGTATGTTTGCTTCCGCTATGTGTATGAAGAATTATGCATCTTAGTCTGTTTTATGTTTTAAGCTTTATATTTCAGCATTATATGCATGTTCATGTCCATGGGGCTAATTTCCCATATGTTTGGTGATAGTAGCATCCTCTTCGCCGGTTGAGGGTCGGGGACGTTACATTTTCCTTAACCAACAAGGGGGGAATACAAATTATTGAAAGATAAGAATAATAATAAACTAAGTCATATGATTTTATCCTACTACTACTTGAGTAAACTCAAAATTTCCCATGCAATCAACTCCTTAATTAATGGAAGATGCATCATTCTTCAGTAAAAAACAACATGCAATTTTGGTGGAGTAGCCCCCCCTTTAATAATTTCACCTTGTACTTCAATTACTTGATATATCATGGTCTCTAATTCCTTCTCCAAGTGGTGAAATATCATGAGAATTTTTTTCACTTGAGTAAACTATTTCATGTAATCAACTACTTGATTTGTGGAAGTTTTCCTCCCCCCAGTTAACTATAAATCTGCATGTTAATTTTTTGGGATTGATCCCCCTTGATTAATTCTACATTTCATCCATAACTTGGACCTATTATGCTCATTGATTCCTTCTTTAAGTGGTGGAATATCATGATAATAATTATGAGACGTAATCCCTTAAATTTCTCAATCTTGGTTTTGTTGTCTAGTTAACTTGTTGAATAATATTGAACTAGATGTCATGACTTGATCTCCTCCACTTTTATTTAGATAACCTTTACCAATAACTCCATTGAAAATCAAGAATTATTTGAAAATATTAGTCTATTATATTTATCAAATAAATAAAAGGAATACACAATTAAAGCAAAGATTACTAATCAAATGTCAAGATATTCAGTTAACAAATATGCATATGATTTAAGTAAAATTATCACAAATTCATAATTAATCACGCGTACTTAATATCTTTTATCTCCTTATTTATCACCATCATGGGCCAATTAAGGTTTCATTTTAAGGTCCCATCAGTCACTTTTCCCACCAACCTCACACATGCATTTAATGATGGGATTTAATTAGAAAAAGGAGGTAATTGGCCTATTTAAAGCACGTGATAGAAATTGGATAAGTTATTAGGTCAACACTTGGAAATAGAGAATTTAATATCACATAGGATCCCTTTCCTCTTTCCCTCTAGTTCTCTTTACACAACCATCTTTGACCATTTGATTATTTTTGCAACATAATATTTACATATATTCTGAGTTATCATGACAAGCTAACCATATGGTCCAAATAAAAAAAATTTACATCATACATACCTTGTCATTCACTAATCAAAGCTTAGCCTTGAGCTTCGCACTAGGAATCCATACTAGTGTCTTTACATTTTCTTATCATTTTGATTTAATACATTCCAAGTCAAAACTAGGGGTATTACAATCCCCTCCACCTTCAAATGACACCATCCTTAGTGTTTACTCAAAATTAGAACAAAAATGGATATGCATATCTCATGAAATCATTCAACTCCCATGTAGCCTCACCGGTACCAAAGTGCTTCCATTGCATCTTGACTTGTATGATGTTTTAGTTTTAAATAAATGTTACCTTCTTGTCTAGGATGCATAGTTGCTTGGTTTGGAACTCTCCCTTGAGTCCACTTGGATCACATCCCAATCAATCACATGGTTAGGATCATGTACATATTTATTAAGCAAAGAAACATGAAAAAAATTATGAGCTCTATTGTTAGTAAGAAATACAATTCTATATGCAACTGACCCTGTCCTCTCAAGTACTTCAAATATTCCAGAATATGTTGGTGATAGATTGGCACAACTTCCATTCTTCAAGGAACTCTTCCTTGGCCTCACTCGGAGGTAAACATGATTCCCTCCACTAAATTCCCTACGCACTTTGTTCTTGTCTGCATAGATTTTTATCTATCTTGAGTTGCCTTTAAATTTTGCTTAATATTTGCAACCTCTTGTTCCATTTCCTTAAGTAATTTTGGCCCAAGTATAATTATCTTCATTGGATTTCCCCAAGTCTTTAGTGTTATACACTTTCTGCCATACAAAGCTTCAAATGGACACATGTCCAATAATACTTGTTTCCCATTGTTATATGCAAACCCTACCAAGTGTAGATAGTCTTTCCATTTGGATGATTTTCCCATCACATACATGTGAAGCATGTCTTCAAGCACCTTATTTACTCTCTATGTTTTCTTGCATGTCTATGGATGGTAAAAAGTACTAAAGTTCAAATGTATACCCAAATATGCCAAAAACAATTTTCAGATGAAGTGAAGTTGGTATCTCTATCTGAAATTATTACTTTAAGAAAACCATGCAACCTAAAAATATCCTTCATAAAAATATTTTTAATGGAACCTCTTTATATGTGAGTTTAACTAATATGAAATGTGTTACTGTTGTTAATTTATCCACCAAATGCATACCCAAATATGCAAAAACAATTTTCATAAATTTGAAGTGAAGATGGTATATTCCCCATCTGAAATTATTACTTTAGGAAACCCATGCAACCTGGAAATATCCTTCATGAAAATATTTGCAATGGCATCCGGTTTATATGTGGATTTAACTAATATGAAACATGTTATTTTTTTAACTTTTCCACCACCACCATGATGGAGTCAATATCTCTCATTGTTACTGGAAACCTTGTAATAAAATGCATGGAAATCACTTCCCACTTTCATTCAGGAATTGACAAAGGTTGAAATAAAGTTATTGGGTGTTGATGCTCAACATTCACTTGTAGGAAAGGGATGTTGTTCTAGACTAAGCCATCGTATCTATTTTTTTCTTCATGCAAGCACTCTTTGGATAACATCCCTTATGGAAATAGGTGCATTTCATCTTCTCCTTGCCCTTCTTGTCCTTGTCCTTGCAAGGATTCGAACCACCATCAAGAATCTTGGGTCTACCTGGTTTCCTCTTATCTGGTTGTTTTGAGTCCTTGGCTTTCTTCTTTCCTTTGGATGCATTCAAAACCCATGTATCAAGATCTTGGTCCTTTCTTTTTTTGATGGTGCCAATCTGCATTAATAGCTTATCTTTCTCTTGGGACAAAGACTCCATGAAGCTTGCTAGTGATGGCATTCAACGGTTTCAAATGGTTAGCTTGCCATAATGGAATGTGCTAACAAACAGAAATTATTCTGGCCCTAGATTTGAAAGGATTGATAGTATGAGTTGCTCTTACTTCTTATTTATTCCACACTTCTTGAGTTGAAGCACCAAAGATTTGAATTTGGTGAAGAAATCCTAGATGGTCTCAAAATGCGTTGGGCTTAAGGTGATGAGCTCAGTTTCGAGCTGGTGACCCCTTAACTCATCAGCATTCCAAAAGAGAGATTCGATCCTGAGACAAAATTCATTTGGGGTGGATACACTATCAACATGAAACAAGAGTTCTCTCGAAATGTTGAGACATAGCATTCCAAAAGCTTCATCAACTCTATTGAAGTATTTCAACTTCTCTACTGTAGAATTTGGTTCAACTTATGTCCCCATGGTAACCCTGTAGAGACCATTGGATCTCATTTGGATGACCATATATGCATTCCATTCGAGGTAATTGAATGGAGTCAGCAAGACATGTGTTTTCTCCATCTTTTCTTGTGCTAGTGGTGAGAATTTGTTGAAAGTTACCGCAAAAAAACACTCAAATCTATCTGGAAAATCCCTCAAAATACAAATCAAAAACTATAGCTTGATCTGCAAATCCAATCAGCTTTGATACCATGTGAGAATTTGATTCACATTTGGATCTAGGAGTGCAATAGACTCTCATAATTCAAAGTAATTTGCAAAAACCAGCAAAACGCTTGAAAGAGTAACAAAATTACACACACATGTGAACACAATAGTAGATATTATTGAACTATCTAACATCTGAATGTGTTTAGATCAGAAATATATTACATTGTGGATAAATCCTGAGGCTTAGGAATCCATTTGGGAGTGTACATGTGTCATAGCAATATTTGACCTCAACACCCCCTAGGTGGACCAATCAACACTAGAATCACCCCAAACAGTCACAAACCATGGTGTGAATGTTGGTGAGGTGTTTTGGGGTATAAATTAGTCCAATATAGGCATGTGTGGGAAATTAGAGGTGTGGGAGTGGCTCAAGGAGGACAATAAATGCACTAGGAGACCAAAATTGGACAAAAGAAAACACTAGCACCCCTAGTCAAACCCAAATTCCTCAAAACAAGGAAGTGCCACTCCAAGGTATTAATGAGGGTGCACATGTTCTAGGTTTACCAAGATAGAGAGCTAGTCTGTGTGTGAATGGATCAAAATAACTAGTTCACCTCCTAGACCAACTTCCCTAAGCCTAAACCATAGCATAATGCATAGAATAAAAATAAATTTAATAAGGTATAAACTAAGATACTAAGGATGGATTACTGTTATAACAAGAAGGATAACTAGTGCAAAGAAACAAGTAGCTATGAAAATAAATACATCAAGGAAATAACTTGATATATTGTCTAATAAATATGATAAATGCAAAGAAACAAATGAACTAGGAAAATCAAGAATGGATTGCTTAAAAATAGAATATCTTGGGATCCTACCCTTACAGATGCCCCCCCTATTCCTTCCCAGTATATAAATGTTCACTAGTTACTTTCAATATGACAAACTACTTGGGCTTGTCACTATTTAAGGAGTTTCATAGTGCATGAGAAAGTATTTCCTTTGGGTTTTAGAGTTGTGAAGCGATCCATGCATCATACGCTTAGTTTAACTCCATGTGAGAATTAAAATAGGAATTGAATAATTGTAACAGATAAAGTGTAGGAAATAACATGACACCAAGTAAATGCTGAAAGAAAATCAAGTAACAGAAAACTGCAAGAATGTTATAGTAACTACAAGAACATTACAGGAAACTACAAGAGAGTCAAAACGAGTGGAATAAAATGACATTAACTAAAATAAATGAAATTAAATACATGTAGGGGTTATCATTGCTTCGCTTGGTCATTACCAACCCAAGGAATATCCTAGAACCCCATTTAAGCAAGTATACTAAAGATGGAACAAAACTATCTCTTATTTATTTAATAAAATGCCATTAAAATAGGGCGACAAACTACCTCTTGATACAAATTTTCCTTAACCAACAAGGGGGGAATACAAATTATTGAAAGATAAGAATAATAATAAACTAAGGCATATGATTTTATCCTACTACTACTTGAGTAAACTCAAAATTTCCCATGCAATCAACTCCTTAATTTATCGAAGATGCATCATTCTTCAGTAGGAATCAACATGCAATTTTGGTGAAGTAGCTCCCCCTTTAATAATTCCACCTTGTACTTCAATAACTTGATATATCATGGTCTCTAATTCCTTCTCCAAGTGGTGACATATCATGAGAAATTTTTTCACTTGAGTAAAATATTTCATGTAATCAACTACTTGATTTGTGGAAGTTTTCCTCCCCCCGGTTAACTATAAATCTGCATGTTAATTTTGTGGGATTGATCCCCCTTGATTAATTCTACATTTCATCCATAATTTGGACCTATTATGCTCATTGATTCTCTGTTTAAATGCTGGAATCTCATGATAATAATTATGAGACATAATCCCTTAAATTTCTCAATCTTGGTTTTGTTGTCTAGTTAACTTGTTGAATAATATTGAACTAGATGTCATGACTTGATCTCCTCCACTTTTATTTAGATAACCTTTACCAATAACTCCACCAGAAATCAAGAATTATTTGAAAATATTAGTCTATTATATTTATCAAATAAATAGAAGGAATACACAATTAAAGCAAACATTACTAATCAAATGTCAAGATATTCAGTTAACAAATATGCATAGGATTTAAGTAAAATTATCACAAATTCATCATTAATCACACGTATTTAATAGTTTTTATCTCCTTATTTATCACCATCATGGGCCAATTAAGGTGTCATTTTAAGGTCCCATTAGTCAATTTTCCCACCAACCTCACACATGCATTTAATGATGGGATTTAATTAGAAAAGGGAGGTAATTGGACTATTTAAAGCACATGATAGAAATTGGATGAGTTATTAGGTCAACACTTGGAAATAGATAATTTAATATCACATGGGCTCCCTTTCCTCTTTCCCTCTAGTTCTCTTTACACAACCATCTTTGACCATTTCATTATTTTTGCAACATAATATTTACATATATTCCGAGTTAGCATGACAAGCTAACCATACGGTCCAAATAAAAATGTTTTACATCATACATACCTTGTCATTCACTAATCAAAGCTTGGCCTTGAGCTTCGCACTAGGAATCCATACTAGCGTATTTACATTTTTTAATCATTTTGATTTAATACATTCCAAGTCAAAACTAGGGGTATTTCCATCCCCTCCACCTTCGAATGACACCATCCTTAGTGTTTACTCAAAATTAGAAAAAAAATGGATATGCATATCTCATGAAATCGTCCAACTCCCATGTAGCCTCACCGGTACCAAAGTGCTTCCATTGCACCTTGACTTGTATGATGTTTCAGTTTTAAAGAAATGTTACCTTCTTATCTAGGATGCATAGTTTCTTGGTTTGAAACTCTCCCTTGAGTCCACTTGGATCACATCCGAATCAATCACATGGTTAGGATCATGTACATATTTCTTAAGCAAAGAAACATGAAAAAAATTATGAGCTCTATTGTTAGCAAGAAATACAATTCTATATGCAACTGACCCTGTCCTCTCAAGTACTTCAAATATTCCAGAATATCTTGGTGATTGATTGGCACAACTTCCATTCTTCAAGGAACTTTTCCTTGGCCTCACTTGGAGGCAAACATGATTCCCTCCACTAAATTCCCTATGCACTTTGTTCTTGTCTGCATAGATTTTTATCTATCTTGAGTTGCCTTTAAATTTTGCGTAATCTTTGCAACCTCTTGTTCCATTTCCTTAAGTAATTTTGGCCCAAGTATAATTATGTTCATTGGATTTCCCCAAGTCTTTAGTGTTATACACTTTCTACCATACAAATATTCAAATGGACACATGCCCAATAATACTCGTTTCCCATTGTTATATGCAAACCCTACCAAGTGTAGATAGTCTTTCCTCTTGGATGATTTTCCCATCACATACATGTGAAGCATGTCTTCAAGCACCTTATTTACTCTTTATGTTTTCTTGCATGTCTATGGATGGTAAAAAGTACTAAAGTTCAAATGTGTACCCAAATATGCCAAAAACAATTTTCAGATGAAGTGAAGTTGGTATCCCTGTCTGAAATTATTACTTTAGGAAAACCATGCAACCTAAAGATATCCTTCATAAAAATATTTTTCATGGAACCTCTTTATATGTGAGTTTAACTAATATGAAATGTGTTACTTTTTTTAACTTATCCACCAAATGCATACCCAAATATGCAAAAACCATTTTCATAAATTTGAAGTGAAGATGGTATATTCCCTATCTGAAATTATTACTTTAGGAAACCCATGCAACCTGAAAATATTTGCAATAGCATCCAGTTTATATGTGGATTTAACTAATATGAAACATGTTGTTTTTTTAACTTGTCCACCACCACCACGATGGATTCAATATCTCTCATTGTCATTGGAAACCTTGTAATAAAATCCATGGAAATCACTTCCCACTTTCATTCAAGAATTGACAAAGGTTGCAATAAACTTGTTGGGTGTTGATGCTCAACACTCACTTGTTAACATTTCATACACTTGGAAATATATTCAACAATGTATTTTTTTATTTTCGACCAAAAATATTAGTTCCTATCTTATCAATTGTTTTTTGGTATCCTAGGTGACCAAAATATGACATTTTATGGATTTCATCCATAACAATTATTCTCAAGTTTTCCACAATTGGAATATACCTTCTATTTTTATAGGTAATAAGTCCATCATTCTCCAAATCATATCCTTCATATCTATTTTTAAAATTTTGTTGCAAAATTGCATCTTTTATTTGCACATACAGTTCATTTTCAGCAAGAGAGTCAACAACCTTTTTCCTCAAATATGATTGAAAAATTCTAATGGCTTCCACATGCATTATATGTATTTTTCTACTGAGTGCATCAACCAGTTTATTTTATTTTCCCTTTATGTGTTTGGTTTTAAAATCAAATTCACATAAGAATCCAACCATCTAGATCATATGGCATTTAGTGTTGGCTTCTCAAATAAATATTTCATCCCATAGTACCATGTCCTTAGCTCAATTTTATGCTCGTTAAATAGTGACTCCACATCCTTAAATCATGTACTATGTAAGCAAGTTCTAAATCATGGCTAGCATACTTATGCTCGACCTCTTTCAACTTTCTTGACTCATAATATACAACATGGTTTTATTGCCTAAGAACTCTCCTACTCCATGTTTACATGCATCTGTACACACCACAAAACCCTTTTCTAGATTTGCAATTTTTAGAATTGGAGCACTTTTGAGAAGCTTTCTTCACATTTCTATGTTTAGTAAAATGTTTTTCCTTCTTTTACAAAGAAGTGATTGGTTGTGCAACCTTAAAGACTCCTTCAATAAACCTATGGCAATAACTTAAAACACCCATAAAATATCTCATGTCCATCACATTCCTTGTAGTTGGCCAGTTCATAAGGGCTTTAATATTTTCTGGATCCACCGATATTCCTTCCTCTAAAATAATGTGACCCAAATAACAAATTTGCTTCTTATAGAAATCACATTAAATTTCTTGGATTTGCATATAACTTATGATTTAAAAATTGCAAAGTCATTCTCAAATGTTTTCCATGTTCTTATTCATTATTAGAATAAATAAGAATGCCATATGGAAAAACAAGAAAAAATTGGTCCAAATAGGCCTATTGAAAACTCTATTCATGAAACACATGAATGTATCTAGTGTATTAGTGAGACCAAATGGAACCACCACAAATTCACAATGTCCATACCTTGTTCTAAATATTGTCTTGTCAATGTCTTCTTCCTGTATTCTCACCGTATGGTAACTAGACCCCAAGTCAATATTTGAAAATACCTGTTCCTCTATCATTTGATCAAAAATATCAATTCAAGATGAGAGGTAATTTTTATTATTGTAACAATGTTCAAATTCCTATAATCAATACATAACTTAAGTGTTCCATATTTATTTTCCACAAATAGTACAAGTGCTCCCCATGGAGACACACTTGGCCTAATTCACTTTTTTCCAATACTTCTTGGATTTACATTTTCAATTATAATAATTTTATTGCACTCATTGTGTAAGGTGTCTTAGGCACAAGTGCAACTCTTGGCGTGAGATAAATTGTGAAATTAATGTTTCTCTTTGGAAGAAGTCCTAACAGTTCATTGAGGAAAACATCCTCGAATTCTTGTAATACATGATAGTCCTCCCACTTGGGAATTTTAGTTTCTGATTTAACCAATACATGGGGTGCATACAATCAACAACATTTTGTACATAACGTATTCAGCTGCATGGTTGGAATCCACCTAATAGAAGTCACCTATGGAAATACATTTACTACCCTTGGGTTTCCTTCCTCATTAATCCATTCAAAATTGTTGTTGTAGCAATCAAGTTTAATTTTTTGTGCTTCTAACTAGTTCATTCCAATAAGAATATCATAGGAACCAAGTGGAAAATATTTAGATTTGCACAAGTGAACAGTCCATCCCTTTCTAATGGATATTTCTTCACCATTTCAGTAACTTTTATCTTGGTTACAATGCCTAGTTGGACCAAACATGATTTACTATGTTTTGTTTCGTTAAAAGAAAAAAAATCAACAGTTTTAGGAGTGACATAACTTTGAGTGGATCCAGGATCAATCAAAATAGAAATAGATTTATTATTAATTTTACCTTCAACCTCAACCACAATGTATTGATGATTTTTTTTATGGTCCTCTAGTTCAACATAGATTCTAGAGATGGTCCTCACCACTTAACCATTGATTTTAACTTCATGGATGTTGTGAACATACTTTGCACTCCCATTTTGATGTTGATATTTTATAAGAATATGGTCCTCTCTACATCCACAACATTGAAGTGACTCTCTTGGTTCTCTTTCCTTCTCTCTCATCATCCTAGCTAGCTTAGTCACACCCTGTTGTGGATGTCTTTGTGGATTTCTAAAATGAGGAGGCTTGAACCTCTTCTTTATTTAGTCAAACTTTTCATTTTTCTTATCCTTCCATGACTTATGGAATTATAGCCTCCTTTTTATATCATAACAATACTTGGGACTCCTTATTGTCTCATATAGAGTTTGAGGTTCATAACACTTAATCTTTTCTTTATATGATCGAGGTAGTCCACTTAGAAAATGTTAAATTTTGACATTATCATCTTTGGTATACTTGACATATTTTAGCAGCTCCAAGAATTTATTGGCATATTCTTCCATGGTCATTAATTTTCCCCAATTTTAGCTCATGAAATTATTTTATTTTAGCATCATAGTACAGTTGACAGGTAGAACTAACCACTCATGAATGTAGAAGTATCTCGAAAAGGGTTCTTAAAAAATCTCACAATTCATTCGATGTAGCTGCTTGTAATGCACCATCTCACTATACAACTACAATGATATACACTCTATATCTAACTCACCATCGAAGATCTATCGAGACTATGAAACTAGGATTTAATGCATTATCCAAGCCCACAATCAATTACTTCAATAATTAAACAAATAAAAAGAACATTATTTGTTCTTCGAGCAACAAAAGATTTATTATAAAACAATCAATTTACCTTAAACAAAGATTAAACAACCCTACAAATTCAATTAGCAAGCCCAACAACCAATTAAAAATCCTGAAACTGAGTCCAAATGAGTTAAACTCAAATTCTCGACTCAAACAGTGTGACTCTAACTTATACAAAGTGATCCCAATCTTTTTGAATTCTGAAGTTGAAAGTCGGCATGGCCAAAACCAGAATAACACTACTAGCCCTTGACTTTCAATTTCTAACATCAACACATCAGAAGTCAAGAATCAACAACACCAAACCAACTTTACAACTAACATGTATGACTTCTGATTCCTGACTTTGACATGTCAGCAGTAAGAAGTTGACACTGTCAAGGGGACTTAACACAAAAACACCTCCAACTTGCCGATTTTGGTGTTTGCATACTCGATAGTCGTAGGCTGGCATGGTCAATGGGTATTAACACAAAAACACTTTCGATGTGTCAATTCTGATGTTGACATAGTCGGTAGTCGAAGGTCAGCACCACAATATTTTAATAAATAATAAAATCAAATAAGAGAGGAAAGATAACTTGATCATTTTTCTGAAATCGACCAAGGTATTAAAGATGGTTTTCCCTACGTGATCCCTACTCTGGAATCCTAACAAAAGACATGTGTTAAACATTCCAATTGGCAACAAAACAAATCATTTAATGATATTTAAATCACAAGTCATGAGGAAAATTATCTAAGACAACAAGCATTCAGGTTGGAATATTCCCTTTATAGGATTCCAACAACTCCTATCATTAATAGACTTCTCAATCTAATTAAAAAATCATTCAAGGAATTATAAAAAATCATCCCTCTGGCTTGGAACATTTCTATGGATTTCTTCCATGAGCTTTAGCTCATGCCTTAATCCATCAATCCATTCACCGGGATTCCAATCAATTTAGCATTCAAAAGCGTATAATCAACAAATTAAAGGTGTAAATGATCACATACTGAAATCTTAACCACAAAACTTATTCAATCATGGGATAACTAAGGATTAATACTTTATCCAACAGTACCATACATGAAAGTATTCTTTCTCAATCATACAAGATGTAATCAATTTTTCATAACAAAATAAATATAATTTATGAACAAGAATGAGTTGAAACATAACACATTTCTATATCAGGAATGTAAACTCAGCATTTGGAACTCATTAGATTACATTCCAATGTCCATTCTAGGAAAAATGTCAAACTATTATCATTATCATTTATTTACAGGCTTCATATAAAATATTAAACAATCAAAAGACTTGCCAACTTTTAGCATATTCAGCTTCATGGAATAATTAAGGATGAATTCATTTATTCCATAGCACCAATACTAAACGCAATTGCATACAAACAAGCATCTTATACACATTACATTCATAACCATACAAGCTTGTAAAACTCTAAGCACTGGAAATAGATTCACTTAATTAATTTGTTGTACAGAAGTAATTTAATCCTTATGGACTTTGTTGGTTTCCCAACATCCATTTAAGCATGAATTATTCATACAATAAACACGTGAATGAACCATTAACATATGGAACGTATTGGTAAGACAACCTATGTCCATATGAGATACAATTTAGTTAGTTAGTGTTCCTTCACATTTGTAAATTAAAAAAGTGATTAACAACACATACAGTTGTTTGTCCATTCATTTACAACCATTCAACCATGAATAACATTCATTCAACACAATATGCATTTGACATAAATGAGTATGTTCGTTCACATTAAATCATCCTTAGATTCATTTACTTATTTGTTTACAATGGATCACAATTGGCTTCATGGTTTCCAAGCTCCACCCAACCATAGGTATTTGTCCATCCTATACTCTTTCAGCTCCCAAAGACCACCCCTGAGTTGAGACTCAAGCATTCACCATAGGCACTCACCCAACCAAGGTTTCTCTTAAGAATCCTCACTTGGCAAATAGGATTCTCTAGTTTTTCACTAAATCCATTCCAACTATGCAATCCCTTTCCTTAACATCATTCAAGCTATCACCATGGTGAAAACCCATCATTGCACCTACGCTTAAAAATTTGGTAAAGGAATTTCTTACACCTTTGTCATATCACTGGTACAACCAAAGGAAAAAATAGATATAGTAACTCCAATCAAAATGGTATAGAACCAGGATTTCATTCACAAGGTCACTCAACCCACCCACATGTCAATGTATGTTAGTTAATTTGGGTAATTTGCTCAGGTTCTGGCTTGCTTCCGCAATCCAACTAGTAATCTAGTGGATTAACATTAACCCTATGTTTGGGTTCTATTCTGAGCTCCGTGTTCTCTATGCACCCACAACAACCCTTCACCACTCAATTGGATTTCTTACTCTGCATTATTCATTAACTTTTTTATGCCCCACCTGTGCATCCTAGGTTCTAACTTGGGCTCAATGTTTTCCACGCACCCACAACAACCTACCCACAAGGATACATACTACACAATTCATTCCACCATTTCTCGCCTTCATTTCCTCTACAATCATGAACTACTTTATGTTCATTGCTCACTTTTCCTTCATATAATTCCTCTACGAACTCTGCATTCTTGTCCTCCACTCAGCATACCACATTCAACAATCACTGCACATGTTGTGCATGCTCCGTTTTCTACGCATGCATTCCTATGTTGCGTAATCTCTCTTGTTGAGTTGTGTTCCATTTTCCATCCCTTCTCTCTGTTGCATTTCCTCACCTGGCTATCTTCGACCAAGCTTCACTCTCCTCCACCAACTTTGCATATGATCTTTTATTACATGCTACACATGTCAGTTTGTTAGCCCATCTCCACTTAATTCGTCATTAAATATTTAAAACAGATTTAAGGATTAACATTGGAAATAAGGGAAGGGTTTAATCCAAGGTTATAAATTATGCAAGGTAAAATGGGTTCATAACTTAGCTTCTCAGACTATATGAATCCCACCCCCTCTCACTTTCCTAGGTGAATACTTAAGTCCCCAATATTCAACATGTTTGTTGTGCCATTGGCAACTTAATTTTATTATTAAAAAAAGAATACAACATGAATTCTTCCTTAGTGGCACTCACAGTATTTTACAGAGTTACATTTACAACACAGGGGTTGAGCCTAGGGGTGTTATAGTGCTTTTGACGGAAATAAGGGCTCCATTGCTGCTAAGTGAATGTTACTCCTTAAAAAGAGACTTTTTCATTAAGGTGAAGCTACATTCCTAAATAAAAAAACTAATCTAAAATAACCTAAAAGAAATACAAACTAATCTAGTCTATACAAAATGAAAAAAATAATTTCGATAGCTACATATAAATTCTCTAATCTAACCTATTTCAGGAGAAAAGTTTTAAGACTAATTTGACTTATAAAATCAAAAATCTATTACTAATTCATAACAGTAATATCTTAAAGCTCACATATGTTTCATAATAGAAATAATAATTAAAAAATACAATGTCTATGCATTAGTTGAGCAAATGTTTATTCGACTGAATAAAGAAAAATTAAACACAAACAACAAGCAAAACATTTTCTCACGCAATCTATATTCAACTGTAAAAATATCTTTAAAAAAACATTTTATAAAATACAACTAATTACACAAAACACAATTGATCTAATAGTGATCTTCGATCTTCTGATTATTCCTTCATAAATATACAACATATTCTCATACCAAAATCATCATACCAACTGAAGATTCAACTGATTGGCAACATCTCCAACACACATATCAATATACAATAGAAACTTCATAAATTGAGAAAGCATTTGTTTAGATTCTTAGGAGATTCCCTTTTGGCAGTTGAATTCTTGTTGTTTATATAGGTGATGAGAATTGATAACGACCATCTAAACAACAGTGGTGACAATTAATTTCTTTATTGGACAGGCCATTCGAATTTAGCAAACTTTCAACCTTGCAGATTTATTTTTAGAAATATTTAAAGAGATTACCATATTCATAATCATATTTTGAGTCGTGGCGAATTAAGGTGAAGTGGCAATAAGATTTTATTTTCAAAATTAAGCATGCTTTGGTGGCCTGCGGAAAAAAACATATTTTTAACTTAAGTTGGTTCTCTGCTATTCTAACATTGAATAGCAAGAATAGACCAAGCATACTATTCGTAACATAAAAGGCTTATGTACAAACTTGACTCCTTTCTTAGCTTATAAAGAAACATTGACGTGGATAATAAAGTAGAGGTGGATAAAATTTAAATGATTTATATAAATAATAAAGTAGAGGTGGATAAAATTTAAATGATTTATATAGATAACAAAGTAGAGGTGGATAAAATTTAAATGATTTATATGACATCATATATTTAAGGAATCGAGTTCTAAAGCAAGAATTTTTTTGGGGGTGAAAAATGGCTTTTAGATTCTTTGTAAACATAAAATAAGTATAATTTTGAATTGGAAAAAAATAAAAAATAAATATTTTTAATTAATTTTTATATTTTGAATTAACCACCAAAATATGAATCAAGAAAGAATTAATTTTTTGTGAAAAATGGTTTTTAGATTCTTAGCAAACTTAAAATATAAGTATAATTTTAAATTGAAAAAAAAATAAAAACTAAATATTTTTGAATTATTTTTTTAAAAGAAAAATTGCATGTAATTTGTTATTTATAGATAGAATAAAGGTTACATGATCTCATCTTTCTAGTTAGTACTAAAAGTCAAAATAACCTTCATATAAGACTATCTCTAAAACTATAAGACCATGAAACCACAATACATCCTAATGCTTCCAATACACCCAAGCAAAACCACTAAAGACAAAGAAGACAATAAGTCTAAAAGCTACCAGCTAAATAATTAGGACAAAATACATATAAACCTCAAAAGACATGATAAATACTAGAGTCTATAAGCTCTTCATCAAGAAATTTTAAAAAACAAATATAACCCAATATATCTCCATTTGAGTGTTTTGAAATCTTATCATCATCCAGATTAAATATTCAATAAATATGCGAAGGAGATAGAATAAAAAAGAAGCTTCTCCATCTAAACCTGCTTCATCCAATAAGATAAAGACAAAGACTATAGGGAATTTGTACCATTTATCCAATGGATAACCACTGTAGAGTCTCCAACAACCCTTAAGTCCAAGATACCTCTCTTCCTAACAAACCAAAGCAGCCCCTAGAGTGCCATAACTTCTGCAAAAGTATTTGTACCTTATCCAAGTCCATTACTCAATCTAACACAATGATTTCCTCTCAAATGCATAATCATGCAAGCACCAAACCACCAAACCAGCCATCTTTCTAGGATTCATCAAAGAAACCAAGAGGGAGATTATCCAATAAAGAAGGCATGATCTTTACCCTTGGCCTCTTTTCATCTACATCTTTTTTCCATTCCTTCACAACAGCTACAATCTTGATACTAATAAGTTGAGTAGATGGATTCAAATCCAGAAATATCACTCTATTGTGCATCTTCCAAATTTCCCAAAAAAATAAAAAGGGAAGATCTTTATAGTTTACCTTTAATCTGATCTAGTTTAGCAAGTTGTCCTCAAGATTAGTCTCATTCCAAGTAGAGTGAAAAGAAAATATACTACTCATCTCCAACCAAACAAATTTGAAAAAGGAGAAACGACAAAACAAGTGAGAGACTAATTCAAAGTCCTTGCAAAAAAACAAAGTCCTGGTCCATTAAAACCTCTATTTTGTAAATTATCCCACATAAATATTTTAGTGTTCAAGACCATTCAAATAAAGCATTTAATCTTGAAAGGAATATGTTTATGCCACAAATATTTTTCCCACTACTTTGTAACATTACCATTCCAATCTTCCACTACATAATTTTAAGCTAACTTGGTTGTAACATTACCATATCTTCTTTTTTTTCCAAACGATACAATCTTGCTGCTCTTTAAACAAAATTCCTACCCGATACAAAGAAATAATATATTGGTTCCATTCCACCACCACAAATAAAGGAAGATTTAAATGTTGAGTTGATAACCAACAACCATCAATAGAATTCTAAACATTTTTTACCTGCGCTAAGACCAAAATGTTCCTCCTATGTAGTTCAACAATCAAATTCCTTGAGAGAATACAATTCCCTGCATGACTTGTGATAGGATCAATACCCAAAAATACTTCCAATCCACAACCTACCTCCCAACTGAGATGGTTACACAAAATAGGAGGAACTTTTTAAAAACTTCTCCATATGATTGAAGCCCCATAATATTCGTGAACAAGTTCTCAAAGCCATTCAAAATTAGAAGAAAACTTAATATATTTAGCAGAAATAACTTTGTTCCAGAAGCCATTTGAAAACAAAGAATGTCACATACTCTTAGCACATAAGACTTTAGAGAGAGAACAGTTGTTGGAGATCATCTTTCTGTCTTTGGGTTTCACTGCTACCATTGGTGCTCATTCTATATTTGAGGAAGTTGTGGGGTTTTCTCCTTTATGGTTTCCCCGAGAAAAATATTTGTGTCTATTGTTTCTTGTGATTGATTGTTGTGCATGTTAATCTCTCTCAGATAAGATCCTAAGATCATATTGTCTAAATGATAAAAATCTAACAATTATCTATACTAAGATTCGTAACCGTTCAAACTTAATCGCTTCAGCATTATATAAGATGAGAAATCATTGTAAAATAATCACCAATCAAAATATTATTCTATTCATTTTATTCAATTCAGATTCCTTCTTATTATCTCATATTATTCGTAATAGCACCATCAAAAAAGCCATGTGTTATGTCTTGTTCAAGGGTCAATGGAGAAAAAAATCTGTAATTTTTTTATTTCCTATCCATGTACCATTCATGATACCAACATATGAACTTTCTACTAATGATAACAGATTCTATAATTTTCTCTTCAAAAAGTGTCGATTTACATTCCTACCAAATACCCCAGCAAATAAAAGTTTGGAAGCTCCACAAAACTTGGATTTGTAATCATCCAATTTCTCATATTTTCCTCAAATTCCTTTGATCCCCAAGTTGTGGATATCTTTGATTCCTTCAAGTATCTTGCCCAAATAGATTTATGGAAATCACAATTAACAAAAATGTGTTGTACTGCATCATTTCCCCATTTACAAATAATGCAAACACTTGGACCAAACCATCCTCTTCTCACTAAATTTTCCCAAGAAAGGATGTTGTTATCAAGGCATAGTCATCCAGAACATTTCAGTTTCAAAGGTAAGTTACAATTCCAAATTTTTATAAACCACCATTTAGTATTTACAGGATAGTCCTCCTCACAAAATATCTTATATGCATTTTTAGCAATGATATGACTATCTGAGTGATTTGGTTCCCAAAGTAACAAAACCTTCTCCTCTATAAGACGAGCACCTACATGTTTGAGTCCTTTAATATGTCTATTCCAAATTATAGCATTTGAATCCTGAAGCCCCAAGTTCTCAACATTGTACCAATATAAACCATTGTTCCTTAACCCGTCCGGTCTTCTGAAGAGAATCCATGTATTTCCAAGTGTTCAATAATAACATTTGGCATTTTGTAGAAATCATAATTGCCAACATATCGATCAGTCCTAATTCAAACCCTTTTTCCATCCCCTATCTTCCAAGACAATCCTTTCAAAATATATGGGAAATCTTAACAAACTATTTCAAATAATGGATTCCCCCCTCGTAATTTTGTTTGGATTTTTAAACCATTCCTCCATCGATTGTTTTCAGAGATATTTAATAGTTAACAACGAGCTCCATATCCCTGTACCATGTAAACTTTTCCAAAGGGTTTTGGAGAGTAAAGCATAGTTAAAGCATTGGAAATTTTTTATCCCCCAACCTCCCAAATTATTTGGAAGAGACATTTTCCTCCAATTTACCAAAAGTATTTTATGCCTGTCCATAGAACCTAACCGTAACAAATTCATTGTCTTTTGGGTGAATCCATGAAGATGGGTGTCTATTTTGGGGGGTCTTATAAGAAAATAAATTTGATTTTTTCATGTTTTTCAACTTTGGGCGAACAAAAGTGATATTTTTCGTTTAGAATTTCACTTTCAAGTAAAAACAAAACTTTTAAAGAATTATGTTAGCTTTCTATTCATAATTTTTTCAATTTTTTTTTATCGAGATTTGATATGTCGTTTCGGAAAATGTTTGACAGTGTGTCCTTATAAAATGAAAGGACTAAAAAATAGACATGTTTGGTTGCGCCCCTAAAATCATTATTAAACTTGTGTTTTGCAAAAACAAAATATGTTACGACAATATACACACAATATACTAGTGCAATGACTATAAATTTGTAACCAATGGATCTATACACTAATTACAATATTTATTTGAATTCGATCAATGGGGAAACCTTGTCGATTTTCAACATGTGTTTGGTTGCACCACTTTTCTCTCAATTGACTATAAAATTTAAAAATCTACGAATACCCTTTTGAAGTAGACACTCCAATTAAGCACACCATATTTGTTTCAATTTTTTAGGTGGTGTATTTTTTAAGTTATATATTTTTCATTTCACCACATGTTGAAAGAAATTAAACGAAACTCGACACATGTTAAGAAACAAAAATAAATAAAAATAGCGGATCTCACCTATACACAAAAAAATCTATACCTACGGAAAGTAGATTCAATGACGAAACGAATGGTATCAAGTATGAAAGTCGATTTGTAGTGTAAAGCATCCATTTTACCTTCTAAAAATGGAGAAACCTGAAAATTGTGCAGGTTTCAGGTCTCAGAGGTTATTCTGCCAAAAAAAATTTAGCTCGTGTTCTTCTAGTTATCTACCATCAATGGTTGGTTATCTATTCACTGACCTATAATTTGTCCATGCACGACAGTAAACAATAATAATACATTACAATTTATCATATTACTAGCACGCCCATGAACAAAACAAGTACTCTTCAAGGAGATACACTAGGCTTAATATATCCCTTGTCTATAGCAACTCGTGTAATTGTATTGTTCATTTCGTTAATTCTGGGATACTCATATGATATGGAGCTCATGATACTAGTGTTGAAAACGACGTTAGATCTATGTTAAAATCTAAATATTGTTTAGGTGGTAATACTGATATCTTATCACAAAATACAACTTCAAATTTCTCTAAAATAGGAAATTGTTCTAATTCCATTTTTTATTTTTTGGGCTCAAATTCTTTAATTTTGATGCCAAAAGTTGACACCCTTTCCTAATACACTTTTTACATTGTAGTGCTAAAATTTGTCGTGTAGATAAAGGTCTATAAATTTCATTCATTGTATGATACTTATCTTCCTCATCCACACTACTAAAAATTTTATGCAAATAGTCGATAACATATTTATGAGATTCTAGCCAATCCATACCTATCAAAATGTCATAGGATCCTAGGGGAAGTATATTTAAATTAACTGAGGTATCCAAGTCATTAAAACCTAATAACAAATCTTTAACTATATCCGTAACTTTCATTTTTACCTTCGTTGTCAGCTATACCAACCATGAATTTTTTTGTTTTTCCTTACTAAGTTGACACTTTTCAACTACTTTTGGTGCAATGTAACTTAAACTAGACCATAAATCGATAAGTATTGAAACACATATGTTCAAAACTTTACCTTCTACTTCCAACATAGTGGATTGATGGTCCACCTGTCGATATTCCAAAGAAACGTTAACTTTAGGGATATTCCTAGCTATGTCATTCACAGTAGAAGCTTCATGTAACATGTTTACGAGTTACTATTGCATCCTCCACTAGAAGTTTTGATACTCTTTACCCCATTGCTATTGGTTGAACCTCGCCTATTGTAATTTTTATCAGTATGACCTCTTGTTCCTTTTCCAAAAGGTGAGGGTTTAAATCCTTTCCTACATTGATCGATCTTTTCAATTTTTTTTTATTTTTCCAACTTCTACTCAATTTGGATATTTGTTTAAACAAATGGTAGCACAACTAGGCCTTTCTAATTGCTTCATCCATTGTTGAAGAATTTCAAACACAATCTTTTCCTTATACACTAGGGGTAAACAACTGCTAAAACTGCATACCTTAGCTTTTTCAACTCTTAGATATGGTACATAGCGTTGTAAATTTACAAACTCAGTTACAAATTCTTCCATGGTTAACAATCTTAGTCTCAAATCATTGAATTATTGAGCTTTATCATCATAATATCGTTCTGACATATACATTTTTTCAATAAATTTTTAAAAAATTTCCAACTCAACTCTTTACTACATATGCTACTGACACTCTTAGCCTCCTTCCACCATGGAGCATATTTAGCAACTAAGATACTATCGCTTCCTCAAATTCTTCATCAAACATTAAGGGCCTTAACTTTTTGAATTATCCCTGTAACTCTACAAGTCTTTCTTTTCATTTTTCATTATTCATTTCATCACCTTTCTTTAAATCCTGGGGGGTTATATAGGAATGTTATTTGTAGTTTCCTCACTACTGCAACTTTGTAGTGCTCATTTTCTTTTCTTGTAAGGAACATAAAATAAATATAATAATTAAATTGATAATGTTACCTTAGTATAAAAAATATTAAAATTCAGAGTCAAGTTGCTAATTTTACCTTAGTAATAAAAAATATTTCTATCAAAACTTTCTAACATTCCTAACATTCTCAAGTTCTCAACACTACATCTACAATCATACATTAACTAACTTTCATATATTTGCACCTATCAAAACTTCCTAACATTCCGAACATTCCCTAACATTCATTCATATATTTACACCTATTAAAACTACCTAACATTCATTCATATATTTGCACCTATCAAAACATTCACTCATAACATTCCCACATTCACTCCTAACATTGCACCTATCAAAACATTCTCTCCTAACATTCCCCCATTCCCACATTCACTCCTAACATTGACATTCCCCATATATTCATTCTTAACATTAGCATTCCTCTATATTCATTCTTACATTCATATATTTACACTTATCAAAACTTCCTAACATTCCTAACATTAACTTCCTAACATTTCTAACATTAACATTTCCATATCCATTTTGACTATATTCATTTTTAACATTAATTGCACTTATCAAATCATTCATTCCTAACATTCCCCTATTTCCACATTCACTCCTAACATTGCACATATCAAAACATTCACTCCTAACATTCTCCCATTCCCACATTCACTCCTAACATTGCACCTATCAAAACATTCACTCCTAATATTGCACCTATCAAAACATTCACTCCTAACATTCCCCCATTCCCACATTCACTCCTAACATCGCACCTATCAAAACATTTACTCCTAACATTCCCACATTCGCCCCTAACATTGCACCTATCAAAACTTCCTGACATTCCTAACATTAACTTCCTAACATTCCTAGCATTCCTAACATTAAAATTTCCATATCCATTCCTCATATATTCATTCTTAACATTAGATTGCACTTATCAAAGCATTCACTCCTAACATTCCCCTATTTCCACATTCACTCCTAATATTACACCTATCAAAACATTCACTCTTAATATTGCACCTATCAAAACATTCACTCCTAACATTCCCCCATTCCCACATTCACTCCTAACATTGCACCTCTCAAAACATTCACTCCTAATATTGCACCTATCAAAACATTCACTCCTAACATTCCCCCATTCCCACATTCACTCCTAACATTGCACCTATCAAAACATTCACTCCTAACATTCCCCCATTCCCACATTCACTCCTAACATTGCACCTATCAAAACATTCACTCCTAACATTCCCCCATTCCCACATTCACTCATTACATTCCCCCATTCCCACATTCACTCTTAACAGTGCACTTATCAAAACATTCACTCCTAATATTGCACCTATCAAAAAATTCACTCCTAACATTCCCCCATTCCCACATTCACTCCTAACATCGCACCTATCAAAACATTCACTCCTAACATTCCCCCATTCCCACATTCACCCCTAACATTGCACCTATCAAAACTTCCTAACACTCCTAACATTAACTTCCTAACATTTCTAACATTAATATTTCCATATCCCTTCTCCATATATTCATTCTTAACATTAGATTGCACTTATCAAAGCATTCACTCCTAACATTCCTCTATTTTCACATTCACTCCTAACATTGCACCTATCAAAACATTCACTCCTAATATTGTACCTATCAAAAAATTCACTCTTAACATTCCCCCATTCCCACATTCACTCCTAACATTGCACCTATCAAAACATTTCCCATATATTCATTAACATTCCCTATATATTCATTATTAACATTAAATTGCACCTATCAAAACATTCACTCCTAACATTCCCCTATTCCCACATTCACTCCTAACATTAACATTCCCCATATATTCATTCTTAACATTAGATTGCACCTATCAAAACTTCATAACATTTCTATCACTCTCAACTTCTCAACATAAATTTAATAAATTACATACATTCATATATTTGCACCTATCAAAACTTCCTAACATTCCTAACATTTACATATACATGTATATAATCCCAAAAACAATATATAAGGTCAATGCAAATTTATATAATCCAAAAAAACAATCATGAACATGTGAATTCAATGTACATGTATATAATCCAAAAAAAAATCATGTACATGTGAGTTCAATGTACATGTATATAATCCAAAAAAAAATCATGTACATGTGAGTTCAATGTACATGTATATAATCCAAAAATTATGTACATGTGAGTTCAAAGTACATATATATAATCCAAAAATTAAGCTTCTCCATGTCCAAGTCAATTACAACATATATATCTACATAAAAAGAACAATATAAATAATTCTCTAAATAGAAGTCCACCACTATCCTCAACCATGGTCTTCCCTTGGACTCGTAACAATATGCAACATGTATAAAAACAGATTATGAATAGCTTAAATTATTTAAAGAACTTTAAACCAAAATCAAAACATTAAAACATTAAACTAATATATCAAAAAACAATTCAATTATTAACAAAATTACCTCCAATTCTCTATCATCCAACAGAGTCTTCTCTTTGCCTCTAAAAGGTGGAGTAAACCCAAGCTACAACATATATAAAAGCAATTTATAAATCTTACAAATTATTTAGACTATTTTAAACGAAATAAAAAAAATAAAATATTAAACTTACAATTCCAACACTATCGTCCAATGGAGTCTTTCCTTTGCCTCGAAAAGATCGAAGAGACCCAAGCTTCAACATATATAAAAGCAATTTACAAATGTCAAACATTATTTAAAATATTTAAACATATATATCAAAGAACAATTCAATTATGAACAAAATTACCTTGGTGCCAATATCCACATCCATCAAAGAACCTATATCTTCCCCTCCAATTTCAATATGTTCTCTTCCCTTGAAATTTAAATTTTGTTAATAAATAAATCATAGTAAAAGAAAAAAATATTAAGCTTAGTAATTAACTTAAAAAACAAAAAAAAAAAAAAAACATTAGTTCACAATAGATGGAAAATCATCTAAAAAGTTCGAATCTAATGAAACCTGCATAAATAAGTCAAATTAACAATAAGATACATAGTTAAATTTAAAAACAAAAAATATATATATTTAAAACATAAATATAAATGTGTAAATTTTAAATATACCTCTCCAATATGCTCTTCTACATTTCCAGCATTTTGACTAGTGGAGACTCTAAAATTATGTTCATTTAACAATCGAGAAAACTGAAAACAACAAACATTTACGTAACGTATTTATTACTATACATCAAAGAATAATTTATCATGCATAGATATAATGTAACAAAAAGTTTAATTCAAAATGAATAAAAAAAATAATAGATTGGAAGTACACAAACCTCTCCTATGCTTGATGTGTCATTAGATATTCTATCCAAAGCTATATTACGACAAAGCTTCGCATAGGCCTTTAGATCTTCAATGCCCATACAATCTAACTCATCATTTGTTTTGTAAACAAAATTTTGCCGAATAGTGGCACGAGCCCTCTCTCGACTCAATCCAACATCAACTCCTACAAATGCCGAAGTCAAACCTTCAGCAACATTATGCCTTGCAGTTGTCCCAACTTGTGATGTTGGCTCCATCTTTTATTTATAAGTCATAAGCCTAGGTGGACGAGATATCAGAGGTGGCAGTTGAAGAGTACAAGGATCTCTAAGGGCACATTTTCGATTGTATATCCTCCCCTTTCCAAATCCATAAAACTCATAATGAATATCAGTATAGTCTGGCTTCATTCCTAAAAAAAATTCAACATAAAAAAACCTAGAGAAATAATTAGGAACCTCATCGTTCCATGGCAACCGACCATAGGCCACAAGAAACCGATCATATAAAAAATGTGCAAGTTCAAGGTGCTTAAAATATTGCACTTTCAATGCTTTCTGCTTTAGGCCCTCTTTGAAGTTGAACATTGAGTTGGCATGTTCTTTAGTCACCCTTTCCTTCACAACAGCCCACTTATCTAGACCCATCACTTCTGCCTTTCTTCTTTGCATCAAGGAAACAAAACCATCTGTTGTTGGTCCAAGATCCTCATATACCTCGATGAATTTTTGCAAAGATAGCAAAACCATCTCTATACTTTGTTTGTTCTCTGGAGCGAGATCCAAACTAAAAATATCATTTTGCAGCTTGTCATAGTGAGCCCTACAACTTTCAAGAGTCGTTTGTTGAAGCCCACTTTCCCATGGAATCTCATCCGGTAAATCTGATGGATAGGTCGTAATGGGCATACAACCCTCAGCTAGCTGGACATATTGCATCCTTGCTCGACCTTCGCCACCCTGTGTAGGATGACGAGCCTCTTGTGAACCTTGCTCTGCTTCCACACTTGTATCCCGTACAAAAGGTCGAGATCCATGTTCACCCATAGATGATAAGGGGGAATCATCTCTACCACTATCGTTACGTCGATGATCAGATGAATGTGAACTATACAATAAGCTTGAGTCCCGAGGTGAAGTCGATAATCTTCTATTTTCATTTTGGACACCAACTCCCAAAGAATGTGATGACCTCCTACGCTTTTGTCTCAAAGGAAGCTCTCTTTCCATTGGATATGATATCTACAAGTTTACACAAATATCAATTTCTACATGTTAATTAATCAACTTCAAAGAGCTAGCTACTATTAAAACTAAGATTTCAATGTAATATAAATAGAAAAACAAAGGTGGTATGGAGAAATAACATATATAAATACGATGAGGCTTCTTCGTGATAAGGAAGATCCCTGGATCCACTAAATGCACTGTTATATGATGGTTACTATGCACGCTGTATAACATTTTGACCCCGGCACATGCCATAAACTTGTTTTGGTCCAGAGGCCAAAAGTTGAAACGTAGAGTAATTTGAAGCCAAACATGCTGATCCATTAAACAATTTTGCAAGTCGAGAGGTGGAAAATGCGGGGAGATAGTGTGTCAGGCCTAAATATGCAGGCCTAAAGTTTGAGAGCCATAATGCCTCAATCACTAAGGACCTAACCTTCTACATGTTAATTAATCAACCTCAAATACCTAGCAACTATAAAAACTAATATCTCAATAAAGACCTAGATATCACTAATATTATCTAATAGTCCTTTAACTACATGTGCATGTACTACGTTTTGCTAAGTATAAAATATAGTCTAAGGCAAGTGCAAGTACTTACCTACTCTAAAGACAGACACTACTGCTGGCTACTAGCTACCTAATCATTATAGAGTTGTTAGTGAGAGCATCACTATTAAATATAGATAGAGCTTCTATTTCTTCAACTAAACCTAAATCGTAGGTGAATCAGCTAGCTCATCCCTGAATCTCATAGGGAGAAAGTATTTCTAGATTATTCTGCATCGTAGTCTCGATTGGACTGACATAATCTCGTAATAGATATATGGCATTCATTTCCTTCTCTTCATTTCTCATCTTTAAATACTTCCACTTCCCTTCTTCTGGGATTTGGATTGTTTACAATGAATTACATATCCTAGTGCCTCTAGTTGTATAAAGCAATGAAGAGTAAGGACAGTGACTCAACTAACCGCTATCAATCAGCTATTATGATTTCATGGATTTATCACATCAAATGGAAAGGACATATAGATTTCAACTTGGACTAATGTGAGAGTCTAGGGACTTACTACATACACCTCTGGATTCCCCCCATTAGTCCAGCCTATCCCTATCGTTTTACGTTACACTTTTGGTTGTTTTGGTCTCCATCCCCATAAGAAGATAAAGCAATTATTTCTTTAAACTTGCCTTTATCTATCTAACCTTTTCTCTCTATGTTTCAGAAAAGCATGAAATGGAAATGTTACTTAATGCAATGCATCATGGACTAAGATAGTCATAAAGTGCCATGGGACTTATACTTTGGCTAGTAGTGGTATGGACTAAAGCAAATAGTAGAGGTTAAAAACAAAACTATATAGTTATTACACTACATCTGAAGTTGTAACTCGGGCAAGAAGTAAAATGAAAAGGTTTTGAAATCATGTCCCCTACCAACTAAAAAACATACAGAAATAAATTGTTTAATTAGAGACTTGATCAGCTCTGTCCATTTGGACATAGTTGATCAGCTCTGTCCATTTGGACATAGTTGATTAGCTCTGTCCAATTGGACAAAGCTGTTCAACTCTGTCCATATGGACAGAGCTCATCAACTCTGTCCAAATGGACAGAGCAGATTAGCTCTGTCTATTTGTACAGAGCTGATCAGATCTGTCCATTTGGACAGAGCTACAACCTGTACAGTCTTAAATGTCTTAAATGTCATTTAGAGATGATACATACTGGTGGAGTTATTTAAGCCTACATAACCATGGATTCTTTTGGACAGAGCTCTCTAAATATTCTATAAATTTTCATGTACATAGAGAATAAAAATAAGCTAATTAAAAAGTTATGGATTTTTTTTAAACAAAGCTGTCTAAATATTCTATAAAATTTCATGTACATAGAGAATAAGAATAAGCTAATTAAAAAATATAGAAACAGAAAAAACATTAACAGATTTAAAGTTTTATGTTACATTTTGTTTAATTAAAATCATTTAAAATAAGTAGAGCTGTCCAAATGGGCAGAGCTGTTCAACTCTGTCCAAATGGGCAAAGCTGTTCAACTCTGTCATATAAATTATTTACTTAGGGACTTGATCAGCTTTGTCCATATGGACAGAGCCCATCAACTCTGTCCAAATGGACAGAGCAGATCAACTCTATTCATTTGTCCATAGCTGATCAGATCTGTCCATTTGGATAGAGCTACAACCTGTGCAGTCTTAAATGTCTAAATGTCTTAAATATCATTTAGAGATGCCACATACTGGTGGAGTTATTTAAGCCTACATAACCATGGATTCTTTTGGACAGAGCTCTCTAAATATTCTATAAATTTTCATGTACATAGAGAATAAAAATAAGCTAGTTAAAAAGTTATGGATTTTTTTTAAACAGAGCTGTCTAAATATTTGTAATGTCCCCGGTTTCGACCCCGTATGCATGATGTATATATTGTAATTAATCGTGGTGAGGAGCTCAAGGCAAAAGCCCCACCATCGATTTTGTTGTGTATGTTTCGGCAATGGGGATAATTGTCGGTGGCATCTCGTGCTATAAGGCACATTATAATTTGGCATCATGTAAACCCGCACATCAATTAAAATAAACCACAACCAGTTACGGCAGTGCAACGTTGAATGAAAAGGGCATGATTCCAAAGGATAAGGGGTGGGGGATGTCAAACCTTGGTTTATGGGGGAAAAACCCATGTTTTATTACCTTGTTGTTTTGCCACCTTGTCTTACCCAACCTCTTTCAACCTCTTTAATGTTCTGTTGGGTGGTTGGGCAGTGATGGCTGCTGGTGGATGGGCAGTTATTGCCTTTGGGAGTGGGGTGGCAGGACTGTCAGTCCTTTGCCCACATCCACACTCCACCAACGACCCCATGCTTGCCCTGCCTGTTCTGTTCTCCTCACGCGCCTGTTCATTGTGCCCATCGTGCATGCTCTCCACGGTCTGTTCATCTCTACCCATGAATTGTCTGTTGGCTCCTCACGCACAGGTTTTGGGGCGTTTTTGGGTCTCACGCAGGTTTTCTTCCTCTTCCCCACGAGTTGCTGAGCACCCACGAACTGCAAATTCGCGTCCTTCCTGTTAGTGGTGCATCCGCGGGCAAAAATGGAGCCGTTTTTTCCTCACGCAGGGCCTCCATTACCTGTTTCTTTCCTTGTTGGTTCGGATTGTTTAACCACGCACCGGTATTCTTCTGTTTGGGGCGCTCATGAAGAGCTGAGAGCCATTCTCTTGCATCCACGACTGACTGTGAAGGGCCATTCACGTTTTTGGCTGTCTCACAGGTTATTTGGGTCGTTTTACCCGGCTGTAAGTTGTGCACACTCATAAATTCGGGGCTGTAGTTTTCCCCATGTTGTGAATGTCTTTACTGTTACGTCTGGAGCTGTTGTAAATTCGAATGAGAGTCATTTTGGCCACGATAGGGCCAAGAATGACTCAGAATTCGTTCTCCCTGTTTAAGCTGTGACAACTAAGTAATTGCCTGAGTGCAATGGTTGGTCTTCTGACTGTGCTGGCTTGGCTTGTCTGTTGAAAGCCTGTGAAACCCAGCTGTGTTGGTTTGATGTTTATGACCCCTTGGATATGTGCAAGCCTGCAATTTGTCCCCTTAATCCTTGAGGAATCATGCCCAGCTCGGGGGTGGCAGCGTTGCTGAGAGATTGATGAGCAAGCTGGCCTATGGTTGGGTGGAACGTTGCAGCGACGTAGCTGGTTGCGGGTGAAATTCTTCATCAATAGATAAGTACTGCTGTTTATTGCATCTCTGTAATTTATAATGATGTTAAATGCTGGTTTATGAATATGTTTGCTTCCGCTGTATGATCAAAGATAAATGCATCTGTGTATGCTTGTAGTGTTTAATTCCAGCATTTGATTTTCTGTTTATGTTCATGGGGCTGTCGCCCGGCTGTGGTTGCTGTGTTGGTCGCGTCCTCTTCGCCGGTTGAGGGACGGGGACGTGACAATATTCTATAAAATTTCATGTACATAGAGAATAAGAATAAGCTAATTAATAAATATAGAAACAGAAAAAACATTAACAGATTTCATATTTTATGTTAAATTTTGTTTAATTAAAATCATTTAAAATAAGTAGAGCTGTCCAAATGAGCAGAGCTGTTCAACTCTATCCAAATGGGCAGAGCTGTTCAACTCTGTCCTTACTACCATTGTAATTATGAGCTTAGAGACGTAAATACAATAGGTGGAAACATTGAACATGATATGAAACAAGCACATATTATGAACAAGCACATAACAAAGTTTAAACAAGCACTTAATAAATGTTAGACAAGCTTTACCATACTCATAATAATATAAAAGTTATCATTCAAGGCTTACCTCACAACCAAGGGGCGGCACAACAACACCACACCACGAGAAGACCACGTACACCTCGACAAACAGACCTCCACGCCGAACAGACCTCCATGATCAACCTCCATGAACAAACCTCCAAGCCGAGAGGAAACCACACAGATAAGGGGTGACAGGATGGTGGATGTACACGTCAAAAGGTTGGGTGACATGGACAAGGATAAGAAAAGTGGTGAGAAGGGTGGCGAGACGAGACGGGTGGCGCGATGGGTGGTGGGAGCATTAGGACGACGACAAATCGCTGCAGGCGAAACAACGAAAATGAGCCCGCAGCTGACCTTATATGGTAAAAAATTATTCGGCTGAATAATTATTGAAATGCCAATAAAAATTACCAGTCGGCAATCTGTTCCATCAAATTAAACGGTCACCGTTAAAGTTTATTCGGCCGAATAAAGGATTAGTTATTCATCCGAATAACTATAATTATTCGGCCAAATAACTAAATTATTCAGCTGAATAAATATAGTTATTCGGTCGAATAACTCCCGCTATGTTGGTTGGGCACCTGATTCTCACAGAAGTGTTACCCAACTTCGAGTTTTCACCCTTTTGCCTTAAATTCTGCAAAATGGTAGAAGAAATATGGACCAAAGACATCTAATACACTGGAATTCCAACTAGTACAAAATTAGTGAGAATTAGTCTTCCCCCCAAGGATAAACTAAGAAAACACCAATTGTTTATCCTCTTTTCAATTTTTTTAACAAGCCACAACTAGTCAGCCTTCTAATATTTGTTGGGTTTTAGGAGAAAACCCAAATACTTGAGACTGCTATCGACTGAGTTGCAGTACAAAATTAATGAGAATTAGTCTTCCCCCCAGGGATAAACTACGACAACACCAATTATTTATCCTCTTTTCAAAAAATTTAACAAGCCACAAGAAGTCATCCTTTTGATATTTGTTGGGTTTTAGGAGAAAACCCAAATACTTAAAACCACTATCGATTGAGTTGCACGGATAGGGAAAAAATATAGAAATCTTATCAAAGATGATATTGACTACACTATTTCTGAGAAATACATATTTATTGGAGTTGACTTCCATACTTGTTGCTTCACAAAATATAGATACAATCTCATAAAAAATGGCACATCATTACTAAACAAGATTACATCATCTATACAAAGGACGTGTAAGCGCCAAAGAATTAGTATTTTTTATGCCCTTGATTCTTCCCTTTTTTTGCTTCAGTGGTAAGTCTGTTCAATACTTTTATAAAAAGGAAAAGAAGAGGGTATAAGGGACAACCTTGTCTTAGGCCTCGGGGGATCTTAAAAGAAATTGTAGGAGATCCATTAACCAATATCGCAAAATTTGTTGAAGTGACATATGTCATGATCCAGTCAATAACTAAAAGAGTCAACCCAATTTGAAAGAGGAGTAGTCTAAAAAATCCCCAGTTAACTCTGTCGACGCCATAAGCTATAAAATAATGTAAGTGTGCAATTTTTTTTAATATATACTTACATATTTATCAAACCAGTTTCTTTTTATAGTTGTTTTGATTATTGTTCACTACATTAGCCTCAACATAGCTTCCTATTTGTCAGATTATGTTACAGTTCCGGTTTTTTTACAATTGATCTAGTCATGCAAATACATTTGTATCAGATTGGGATAATACTTGCACAAATAGAGTGCAGTCTTTCTGTTATTTTTTCAAGCAATGGAATGAACAAATCTCTATGTAATGGCATGAGGGTCTGTTGATATGAAATACATGCCATATATATATTAGGCAGGTTTTAATTTTGTTTCTTATAATAAAACTAAGTGTTTATATATATATATATTACATAATATTTGAAAACATCTTAATTTCATAATGGAATATATTACATAATATTTGAAAAGATCTTAATTTCATAATGGAATATTGATTGTTTATATATAATTCATAATATTTGAAAAGATCTTGATAATGAAATATTATTAATTATTATATATAGTTATTGATAGATTTTAATTAAAAAATTGTTTGAGTTAATGACAATTTTAATTAAAAAAATTGTTTGAGTTCTTATTATTATTATCCCTAAGCACGTAGGGTTATATTGCAATCACTAATGCATTGACCATGTATTAGTTTGCTTCGACTTAAAATATTTTTTTACATTAGTAAAAGTTCAACTTTATATTGTATTTTTTAATATTTATTAAAATTACTTTATCTCATATTTTATTTTTTAAGTTCTTATTTTGAAGTCATTGCATTGTTTTAACAAATCCAATGAAATCATGCCTTTAACTAGAAATTATTGAAATATGTTTATGAACCCATGATGAGATTGACACTTGTTAAAATGATTGAAAGAGGTCATGAATAAAACGTATTTCGAGCTCCAACTATCCAATTAATAGATTATATTGAGTGCCGGTTTTAATTATCTTCCTAGGCATTTACGACTGCACATATAGTTTTAACCACGTTAATGATGCCAATGGAGAGATATGGTGTTACATGAGTCACTTCATTAATATAACTTGACATTCGAAGTGGATCTTTGTGTACTGAGCTTACATAGTTTACAAGGCCCACTATGAACACAAATTGGTAGCTAAAATGTGTTTCCACTTCACATCAATAAACAAGGTTGTGTTGCAACGCATACTTGCCGATTTAGGTTTGAAGCTTTTTAATTGATGGATGATTGGACGGTCACAGATCTACGTAAGGGTTCTTTAACGATGGATCGTTGGATAGTCGGCAGTTATAAGAATTACATCAAATTGATAATTGCATTAAAACTATTTTGAATGTTAGTTTTTATATAATATCTGTACACCTAAATTCAATTTGCTTTTACACTTATATTACAATTATGGTGTGTTAAAGGTTTTGAAATTTTGATTGAGAAATTGACTGAATTTTAAATTGCTTGAAGCTTGGGCTTGGACCTTGGCACTTAGTATAGATGGATTTGTAATAGGAAAGCATACGCTGAAAAGAACACTTTCAGGCTCTATTGTTATAGATGTGAGCGTAGCTTTGGAGAACCTTCATTTCTATTGTGACTTAACTTCATGAAGATATTGGTTCCTATTGGATGAGAACTAATTTGCTTATGCATATTGTTATAGCGTTTTACTGGTTGAGATTATCATTACGAGACCAGGACTTGAAATAACAAAAAAGAAAACTTGGTAGAATGGGCCTAATAAATAAAAACATTGTGGAGGACCGCAACTTGTCTGAGATTGTTAACCTTAATTTGAAAAATATATGATTACAATAAATCCAATTTTTTTATGAATTGCAATTTTGAAGTCTGGCCAATGTCATGCATTTGAATCCATAGCATTGCACAATTGCAAATGTTTCTAAAAACACTTGAAATATAGCTACCCCTCATTGTAACATTATTGAATTATTATGCATATTTGTTAATGTTCTTACTGTTTTTATTTTGTTTTTATTTTGTTTTTATTTTATTTTTATTTTTATTATTGAATTATTATGCATATTTGTTAATGTTCTTATTATTTTTATTTTTTATTAGATTTTAAGTAAAAATAATTTAAATTATATTAAGGCAAACGAAACTATCTTATATTTATAAAAAATTTCTGATTGTATTGGGAAACTAATCAACATGTGACTATTTCAAAGGATTAATAGGGTTGAGTTCATACATCTAATAAGTATATGACTCAAAATGGTGAAGAATTGACGCAATGGAATTCAAATCTAATGACCATACAATAGGAAGTGGTGAAGAATTAGAGCTGCGGAATTCAACGGAGATCCAAACTTCATGTAAAATGAAAAAAGATAGCTCCCCATGCATCCTTTGGACTATTGTTGCACATGAAACAAAAACATATGGTCTCCATGAACACCATAACAACACAGGACATTGGATATATCGTATACAAGTGTTATCATCATCCCATGCAAGTTGGAGACATGGTGGTTAAAAGCCTTGTCTAATGCATACACCCGTTGATGGTCATCATTCATAACAAAATGGGAATCATGCAAAAATTTAGTGGATAGTGCATATATGTATGAGCTTAAAGCTATCCATCGAAAGGGGAGGAGCGTAACAACCCCAAAATATACACCAGAAATTTCTAATCAATAAAAGAAACACTAACAAGTATAAAGGGGTTAGAGTCACCTACTTGAATATAATGCCAGAAAGATACGTGGAGAATCAATTCCTCCCAACCATAGGAAAGGACCGCAAAACTACGATCCCTACTCAACTCCCGAGTTTTATCACCGTCGTGCACACTAGAACAACAAGTAAAACTTCCACGTGATACTCTCTCTTAGAGTTCGTAGCAAGCTCAATGAGGGACTTATGAAAAGGAGAAACACTCAACACATGCACTCGCAGGAAAATTTCTCCATGCACAATACAACCTCGTGTGTTGTCCTAGTGCACCAATATATATAGCTTTTCCCAGGTCTTATTCCATCCCAATCAAATCTCCAATCAATCCATAAATCCCTGTGATTTAGGATCTTGTCTAGTTGTTGAGCTTTAGATTGGATTTGATTGGTAAAGATCTCTCTAGCTTGCTTACACATGTTATCTTGTGCCATGGTGGTGTCCCCTCATGTAACTAAATTCTCCAAGTGTATTTTCCTTTTATTAATAATAAAATAATAGTTTGTTGTGCAAAATGTCACTCACACCTCTTGTGCATATTTTCAAGTTTTTAATTAACTCTTACAAAAATAATTGTTTTCGAAATTATTTTCACAAATATTAAATAAAATAATAATGTCTTGGGGATATTACAATGAGCATCTCAAAAATCATGACATCCAAAAGGATTTGCATTTACTGGTCTCGGGTTTGAATCACATTAGACAATTTCACCTGGATTCATATACAATAGCCGAGTAAGAACTCTGAAACGAGGTTTGTAGTCTGTGGGGTTGTCCTTACTAGCAAAGACTATTTTTTTTCCGCAGTTTGAAGAAACTAGGGGTCAGGAGGTCGATATGGAATTGTTGAAGAAGATAAGAATGAATGAAATCAATGAGGTGCGGGATATTGAATTGTTGAAGGAGAAAAAAAATGAATGAAATCAATGGAAATGGGTTGGAATTAGGGAGTTTGAAAGGGGATGGTAAAATCGAAGGCAGCGAAGGAGATAAATATTGGGAGAAAAGATGGAAATTGTCATTAGCATTGGCGAAAATGTGTTAAAACTGTTGAGCAATTTCTCATCGACCGTGAAGGATGGATTGTAGCTATTGTCCGAGAGGTTTCATATGGAGAACTTTTGGAGAAATATTATAGAGATCTCAACTTTAGTTCAAGAGGTCATGTTGTGGGGAACCGAATAATAGGAGGAAATGACGTAGAAAGCCTCACCATGGGCTAAAGTTGAAGCTAGTATCCAAACATGAAGTTAAGCACTTGTAGAAATAATAGCGTAAGTATACATATATCTTCATTATTTTCTTTGCATTATTCTCCATCATCCAAGACCCAGAATACCTGCTTAAAGAATCGGTCATTCAAATTATAGTTTAAATATACAAGTGAATTAAAAATCAGAATATGTATTTTCAGACTTCAAATAATTGAAAACACTTATGCAAATATAGTTCAAACACACAATTAAATAGAGTTTAAATACATGAACGTTTTAATTCAGTAATTTCACCTAACCATAAGCATACTTTGCTAAATCCCCTTTGAAAGAGATTTCAAAATATCTTTGACATCTTTGTTGAATTTATATGTTCAATTTATAATGGAAAGTATGGAACATGCCAATCTATAAAGAATAGAAAAATAGTTTTCTTTACAACTAAGCCTTAGGCAGTAAATTTCACATATATTTTCCTATTTTCCTTGGGCACGATTGGATGAGGGCTAGCAGGGTTGATCGCCCACTTACAACAAGAAACAACAACACTTATATAAACTTTTCATGTGGTAACCACTGGCAACAACATTAGAAAGAAGCCCACTGAGAACAAGAATTGCAGGTATCTCAGTTGCAAGAAGAACTGAAAATAGTAAGCTTCAGATGATTATTTTCACTTTAAATGCAAGTGCAATACAAATTGATACCTTAGTAGATACATAATTTGGTATTCTAAATATTTTCTTGTAGATGTTTGAGGACCTCAACTACTCCACTTCAAAGGCACATGTGTTGAATATGGATTGCTCTCAATTAATAAGCAGTAGCAATAAACTACTGGTATGGAATATAGTGTAAAACTAAAATCACTGAAGTTCTATCTCACATTTACATGTATAGTTTTTGTATTTATAAAGGGTTCGAATTAAATTTAGAACTAAATTTTTGCATCAAAAGAAAATTACTCCGATTGTATGCATTCCATACCTGGCAATGTTGATTTTATAGACTTTGTATGCCATCTGTAGATGGAGGGCATTGCATTTACAAAAGGTAGTTGTCTGTAGTCTCCATGCAATGCGGTGAAGGGGTGGCTCTCAATGCATGGCGATCGAGACTGAGGCTGTGGCGGTGGAGACCTCTCCCATCCATGCGGACTGGCACATATTGGATGCATTAAATAAATTTCCCATTTCCACTAACCCTGTTATCGGTTCGGCAATAAGACCTCAATTAGATTAGCCAATCACATGTTAAATAACTAATTATTTAAAGTTGAAGAAAAATAATCATTTCACTCTTCAATGTAAAAGTTTGAGTAAATTGTGAAATTAAATTAGTCGTCACTAAACTAATAGTGAGTCAAAGCCGGTCAAATACAATATACTAACAAGAGCCACGTGGTGGCAATGTCCTCGACATTGCCACCAACTTTACAGCAAGCTTTGAGCATTTGTTTGTTTAATATAGATAAGTAAATTGTAAGGTATAAGAATATAAAATCATAAAATTTTAAATGAATTTCATGGCACACCAACTATATTACCAACTATATTATATTTCACTGCAAAACCACCCAAGGAAGGAAAAATAGGAATTTCTTCAACTCTAGCAAGTCATGTTCAAAATGATATTTATTGATCAAGATCCAAATTTAATCTATTGATGCCAAAATTTTATCCCAAGAAAAATATTGAGCACCTAAGAATCAATTTCATCCATTCTTATGAAAGGTCTTTCATTTCATTGAAATACTAAAGCAATGAGCATCTAGGTACTATTCTGAAATACCAAAATTTGTCATCCTAGAAACTTTCATTGTCCTCAAGTTGAGCTAGTAGGAAATTAATGTCCAAGCGCCTTAAAACTCAAATCGATCATGTTAATCTAGATTTAATGCATATGCCCAAACCTTAAACTTAAATGATTCTTACATAAATCTGCAATTAGAAAGCATTGCAAGAATAACACCCGTCAAATGTAGATCATGCAAGTCAAGTATCTGAAGAAGCTCAATATCTCCAACCTCAGAAGGAACTGTACCCTCTATATTATTTCCCCTAATTTTGAGTATAGATAGTTTGTCCAAGCTCCCTATCTTAGGACGAATGTTGCCACTAGTCCTATTGCTGCTCAAATCAAGAACCTTAAGATTCCTACATTTCTTAATACTGGCAGAATACTACCTATTAAACTATTTGCAGAGATATAGATTTTTTAAACCCCATCACAGCTTGCAATCACACGGCTTTCACCAGAAATCTTGTTGTGAGAAATATCAAAGTATTTCAAGCTGGGCAGAGCTAAAATATTAGGAAGAAGGACCCCAGTAAAAGAACTCTCATCTACATCCTAGTAATCAAGATTTATCAAACTCAGAAGCCTTCTAGGAAGAGACCCAGAGAACAAATTACTTCCCAGATCCAGGAACTGCAAGTTTTCACAATCCCCAGTTCATTAGGAAAAATTCCCATAAGAAAATTACGTTGAACATCCACATGAGCCATAAAACTTGGAATGCATATTTGAGTTTCCATCGAGACTATTAAATGAGAGATCGAACACCACAAGCCTCCCACATTGCGACATTTCACCCGAAATCGGACCAGACAGATTTTTATTAGCTAATGTGAAGTACCTTAATATTGCACGGTTCTTGAAGAGGGCACTAGGTATATTCCCAATTAAGGAATTATTTGAAAAATATAGCAAGCACATGTTGTACAAATTCCCCAAATTTGGTGGAACAGTCCTAGCAAACCCATTGTGACTTAGATTCAACTTCCATAGAGATCTGATCTCCATCAACTCCAATGGAATTTTCCCGCTAAAATTGTTCCCCGATAAAGACAGCATGTGCTGATGTTTCAAATTGGTTATGGAAGAGGAATTCAGTGAACCACTAAGGTGGATGTTATGTAGCACAATTTTCTCCACATTTCCATCTCCTTCACAGCTTACACTAATCTAGTCAGATGGGGAAGTATCTGAAGCGTTCCATGACTACAAAACCTTCAACCGGTCTCTATAAATATTGCTCTTGAATATTCTGAAAAACTACAGAAATGTAAGCTACTTTACAAGGAAAGTGTGAAATTTCACCTTTATTTGGATTTGTCAGCTTCTTGACAAACAATTAGTCAATGCAGTTATTTTTCCAAGTCAATCTAGTTTTTAGTAGCTACAATGTATTTAGTGTTAACTAGTGTTATGACTAAACACTGCAAACTATACCCATAATAAATAAAAATAAAAATAAAATACATAGAGATGAAAATATATGACTAAGTTTCGAAGTTGTCAATGAAATAAAAGTTTTCATGTTGTCGAGTTTCACATGAAAATAAATTATATACGGATAGAATCGTAGTTATAGATGCCCAGATAACCATATTTGAAAACGATGTGTAAGGTTATGTGTCTGTAAGGACTGAGCCTTGCAAAGATATACATGTTTTGAGACATTAATTTGGTGTGGTTAATATATATATTTAAATATGCTAAGCTTTTGTAAGTTCAATGACCTTGACAGGGTTGATGTACTTATTTTTTTAAAGGTATGTATTCTTTTGCTCGTAGAAATACAACTAAATGTCGACAACAATACAACAACACCTCCAAAGGATTGTATGGATGACACCGGAACTATAAACTATGAATTGTATTTAGAACTGAAACAGACATTAAATATGTGCATGCCTAATAAATCACAGTGACGGGAATTGTATATTTGAAGATAATGTCTCTACATAAATTGCAAAGCATATTCTTCAAAACTAGACACTTTATATGCAAGCAAACAATGACCTTAAGAGATTATATACTCTGAGCATTACGTTATCTAAGTTTAGGGAAGATAATTGTGACTACAAACAACTAGGCACTAGGTTAAATATCCAAAGTAATCAAGATGAACTTGATTTAGAAAAGACAATCAAACTAGAACAAGAACTATCTAACTATTTATGACAATCAACTAGTGTGAAAGGGTGATGTAGGATAGAACAATATTCATAAAGTAGAGTAGAAGGTTGAAAAACAAAAACCAATGCAGATGAAATAGAAGACGAAGCAAGCAAGACAGAGGTCAACTAAGCTAAGAAAGAAATTGATTGGGATAGTTGAGACTTTAGTAAACACAATAGATGAATAACAGCTTGGGAGAAAAATAAACAAAGCATTATGATATTTAATCTAGCCTGTCTAGAACCAAACAAAGATATGAACAAGTTAATTAGTATGTTAGCACATATCATCTGAGTGAAATTAGAGTTGGTATTATGGCCAAACCAGTTATCGCTACAACGAGCATACATTATGTATCAAATGGAAAGCCACAATTGCAAATTTTTCATTTTGATAATCTGAGAATTGAAACATATAAATAAGATGTGCGCCTTATGAGGTAATGAGAGCTAAATGTATCAAGTAGTGCAACAAATTATTAGAATCCATTGTCTATTTTGTTTGTAATTAAAGAAGTGACATATCATAACATATGTTTTCTTTGTGATGATATCTGAATATCCTCTTTTATCTTAGTAACATATGTTGCATAGTATAATGTGTCTTTATTTATATAGCCACCGATGCATCATGGACAGGAAGAAGCCAGTAATCACTCGGCATAGTACATAACTTGTGCAACATAATTTCTAGTATGTAAGAAGGAAATAATATCAAAATGAAAAGCATGTAAATACTATTGTGCCGAGAGGCGCTCTTCAGCCTAGTATGGGGGAGATATTGTAACGTTATGTAACGTTCCTCTTGTAAATGTCATACACAAAAAACCTAATATAGGGGAGATTCCTACCTAACAAAACAATAAAAAATAAAAAATAAATTAATTATCGGCCAAAAATAATGTCGGTTAGAAAAACAACATAATATGGGGGAGATGTTGTAATGTTCCTACTTAACAAAATAATAAAAATAAAAAATTGAATTATCCACCAAAAAAATGTTGGTCGTGCACATGGTTTTAAAACCATGTGCAAGGCCTCCTAAACTCATGGTTTTATTGTACATGGTTTAGGAGGGCCTCACAAATGGATTTAAAACCATGTGCAAGGCCTCCTAAACAACCCATGGTTTTATTGTACATGGTTTAGGAGGTCTTTACAAATGGTTTTAAGGCCATGTGCAAGGCCTCCTAAACAACCCATGGTTTTAGGAGGGCCTTGCACATGGTTTTAAAAGCATTTATGGGGGAGATGTTGTAATGTTATTTCATAACAAAATAAAACATATTATATGTCGGCCATAAATAGTATTAAGTATTAATAATAAAAACATTATATGTCGACCTTAAATAAAAATATCTGTCTTTTGGTCTAAAAGATGATAGTTGAGTGTAATACTTAAGAATAGGTTTGCACCTCCAAAGATTTGATCCCTCTCAACGCTTGATAAAACCTAGGATTTTGATCTATGCTTATTGAAAAACAATAAACTGTCGCCAAAAAGATGGAAATTGCAGCACACATCGATAAGGTATTCACTTGACTCATTGAAGTTGTATTTAGCCCCATGCATAATAGGCTGAGAGCAATGCCAATAGCACAAGGAAAAACCTCATAGAAACAATAATAACTATAAATCTTTGAAACACTTTAGTTGGTTATGGTTTTTTTTTAAAGTGTCATGTATTCCTTACAGGTTTAAGATTTCATTTCATCAATTCAGTTAGCGTGACAAAAGGTTATGCCGATCCAAGCGGCCACCTGGCTATGAAAAGTAGGTGGCTTCTTTATTTCGTAATGGTGTCTCCAGCAAGAAGCGAGGAGTTCGAAACCAAATAGGACGAAGGATCAAAGCATGAAATAAATACAAAATGGATTTGTTATTCGAAGAATCCATGAATTTTAGTAGTTAAAAGAAACACATAAACACTATTAATAAACATATTTTTTTTTTCAAATCTAAAACAATTGAAAAAAAGAAAACACCATTAATGACGAAGATGACTACCCATTCCTACCAAAATTTTACCAATCCTACTCTAACTTGCACTTACACTCTAAAATATTCAATTGACATATCTCATCTACACAAATAAAGGAAGTGAAGTATCAACCAATAAATCAAAAATAGGATACCCAAGCTTATACATTTATTCAACTTATAATTCAAATTCAAATAAAAAAACTAAGGCAACAACAGAAAGTTCGCTTAGCAGAAGCTCCATTAAACATGTTAGTAGCAAAGTCGTTGGGTTCATTAACTAATTGAAATGGAATTAAAGAACCCTACCATTAACCGTATAAGGAGCTGAAAGTGACCTGGTAATATGTCAAACGCCCAAAAGAAATCTGTCACAATTTTTCACTTGGAATGAGAAGTGGTAACTAGAAGAAAAAAAAATCAGAATAATTCAAAACTGCAAGGTTAAAACACTTGATTCAACCCTTCGTTAGGGTTAGTCGTTAGGGTTACATTTGACAAAAACTGGGAGGAAATGAAGAGTTCTCTGTTAGGGTTAGTCGTTATTATTGATTTCAATGATCAGCATATTTAAGATATTAAATTTAATTAACTTTTGCTAGCCCTTAAGAGTAGGAAACACAAATAAGACAGATGTCACCTTCTACTAACTAATAATAATTTAAATAAATATGCTTTTCAAAATTGTTTTAATATAAACATAAAACAACAATATTAAAAATATAATATAAAAAACTACCTAATACTATATGCCGAAGACATAGTTATGTTATGTAGTGTTGCATGATATTCTATGAACCATGACTTATTATGTATTGTTGCATAATATTCTATGAACCATGACTTTTTAAAGATTAAAAACCATAGTAGCCTTCAACATAGGCGTTTTAGCTTTTAAGTGATCTATTAATTAAAATTTCAATGACATTTAAATTAAATTTTCATGAAAACGATATAACAAAGGTTGTTGAAGAACCATGAATTTTTATTTTATAGAAGATTATTGCTATTATTTTATGAAAGTTATTTTTTTTTATTTTTTTTAATTATGTAATAAATTTTAATTTTTTTATTAAATTTTATTTTTTAATAAAATTGAAAAAAAAATTCATTTGAATATGCCATTTATTAACAATATGTTTAATTAGGCTGGAAACTAATCCAAGTAACTATATTAGAGAAATGTTTAGTAAGCAAATGCCATTTGTCTAAGCAAAAGACCACATGAGAAGCAACATAAACTTAGCAACTTAGTTTAAGTGATATTTTTATAGTAATATAATTCAGTTGTATTGGACTTTTCTATAAAGAAATTGAGAGGGAATTTAAAAATCACCAAATATTAGACATAATAGAGATAAGGTAAATTTGCCTACATTTTTTCACATATTTCAAGATAAAAATTATTTAAATTTTATTGTTTTATTTTTTTATATTTTAGTTCTAAATATCAAATATTTGATTAGTTTTAATATTAAGTTTATTTTATATTATAAATATAAAGTTTAGTAACTATTATAATATTAGATATTAGATTTTAGTTATTATAATATTTTTTGTAATATATGATTATAAATAGGTTTTATTGTTTTATAATTTAATTTTGGCATTTTAATTATTTTATGTTTTTATAAATAAATTGATAAATACATTATTAGATTTGAATGTCTTAAGATTTATATTTCAAGTTGTTTTTAATGAAAAATAAATGTTACATGCAAACAAGGTAGGAATTTGGAAAAATTCTCATGTTTCTTGGAGAATGTATAGGGAAGTATAAAATATAGACTATATTTGACAAGCAAAATGACCCATGACAAGGCATTTTTCCGGCCAAATTCCAATACTGCATGCAAATATTGAATGGTTTATGTATATTTTTTTCTAAAATTTGAAAGATAAATTTTTTAAATCTATAAGCAACCTACTCCTTTATTTTTCTTGTCCTAGATTTTTTAGTTGAATATTTTAGTTGTACTAGAATTATGCTATTATGGATATTTTTAGACAACTATTTCATTCATAAGTCAAAATTGCTAGTTTTTTCTCAATAAGATATATGATGTATGTATCTTGATAGGATCTTATTACATTGATGTAACAAGGTCATATTTGTTGAAATATAATCAAGTTATTTTATATTGTATTTTTTTTCATAAAATGTAATTTAGTTATTCTTGAATTAAGTTTTATAGATTAAAAATTATGTAGCACATGATATTATTATGAATTTTGAAAAAATTATAAAGTGTAATTTAGTTATTCTTGAATTAAGTTGCATAGTTATTATTATGAATTTTGAAAAAATTATAAAAGCTTTGTAAAAATTATATATATTTTAAAAATAGTTGAAAATTTAATTTTATTATATAAATATTTTTAATATAAAGAGTGATTAATTTATAACCTTTTTTATTTTAATTTACAAGTTTGTGACTTTAAAAAAATATAAAAGAATGATAAAATTTAATAAATAATGTTATTAATTTTAAAAGTTTGATCCAAAATTTAATACTATAATAATGTTTTGACTTTGAAAAAATATTAAAAAAATGTAAATTTTAATAAATAATGTTATTATTTTTAAAAGTTTGGTCGAAATGTATATTATATAAGACATTCTAGTAAATGAATTAATCAATTATAAAATAAGAATTTCATTACTCTAATAACATATAATATAAATTTTAATTTAGTGATATACACAACATTTATTAATGAAATTTAAGCTTTAAACACTTTTCAATATACATTATTATATATAAATACTATAATTCATAATAAATTTTAAAATTATTTTATTAATTAAACTATTTGTAACATTTTTCACATATTTAAGCAGTTTTGGAATATTCATGAAACAATCACTCATTGAACAATTAAAAAGATTAATTTTTTTTTATAAAATTATTATAATAATATTTTAAGAATCGCAAACTTATTTAAAAGATGTTTATTCAAATTGTATAATCTTCTGTCCCTAGAACGGAAATATAGAAAACGCACAAAAGAATTATCCGGACGTCGTACAATGTAATTTTATTTTATAAACCAAAGTTTGCAAAGGTATTATGTCCATGCCTTGGGCTTTGGAGCCTAGGAATTGGTGGCATAGTGATTTTAGTGCTTTGATGTTGTGTGGCATAGTGATTTTAGTGCTTTGATGTTGTGTATGGCGACTCATTTAATGTTGTCTCATTTAATTGTTGGGTTCATAGGTATTTTACAGTCTAGTATGAGGAGATCTTGTAATGTTTGTGGATGTAACCTTTGTCCATATATATTTGTGGAGATCTTGTAACGTTTATCTATTATGTCGGCTATTAATATGATGGAGATCTTGTAACGTTTATTTACGGAGATCTTGTAAGGTTTGTCTATTATTATATTATTATTAAAAATCGCAAACTTATTTAAAAGATGTTTATTCAAATTGTATAATCTTATGTCCCTAGAACGGAAATATAGAAAACGCACAAAAGAATTATCTAGACGTCGTACAATGTAATTTTTTTTTATAAACCAAAGTTTGCAAAGGTATTCTTTCCATGCCTTGGGCTTTGAAGCGTAGGAATTGGTGGCATAGTGATTTTAGTGCTTTGATGTTGTGTATGGCGACTCATTTAATGTTGTCTCATTTAATTGTTGAGTCGAGAGGCGCTTTACAGTACACTGTGAGGGAGATCTTGTAACGTTTGTGGATGTAACTTTTGTCCATATAGATTTGTGGAGATCTTGTAACGTTTGTCTATTATCTCGGCTATTAATATGATGGATATCTTGTAACGTTTGTTTATGAAGATCTTGTAACGTTTGTTTACTGAGATCTTGTAACGTTTGTCTATATTATATTATTATGTCGGCTATTAATTATATGAGGGAGATCTTGTAAAGTTTGTCTAATCTGACATGATGAAGATTTTATGACAGAGATCTTGTAATTTGTCTAATCATAATTTGTAACATATATTTTTATTCAATAGCTATATAAATATAAATACCAGAGACAAAAATACATTTAAACATCTCCATTCTGCACTTCCAATACAAAACCCCCCCACCATGGAATTGAAGCAGAATCAGATATTTCTCCACTTGGGTCACATTTGGCAAGGATTCATGCAAATAAATGCGAGCCTAGATGCACATATGGGTCACATTTGGCAAGGATTCAGGCAAATAAATGCGAGCCCAGATGCGCGTATGAGGATTAATCTCCAAATCTTTGGTTGCTACTACATCCACAAATCCGTCAGAAGCACTCACAGGTGTACCGTGTAGTCAAAAAGCTTATGGGACGCTCGATTGAACCGTCGATGTAGATCCGAATTACACCACGAACTTCATCAATGATCTGCTTACTCATTTTTGTAATATATAGTCAATACTCCAGCTGCTTAATCCTCCCTGTCTTCTCGCAATATTGAAGCTCCCAGGTTTTGTTGGTTGGATGACCTCAGTTTTGTAATATGTATATACTGCGGAAATATATCTATCAAGAAGACGTGGGCGGTATGCTTCTGCAACATGAGGCAACGAGGTCGCAGACTCACAGTACGCCATGGCCATGTTCAATCTGGGCAGGAAATATTTAATTATCTCCAAATAATAAATATTTAATTATCTCCCAAATAAAAGTTTGGGTTAGAAAAACAACACAATATGGGGGAGATGTAATAAAAAATAAAAAACTGAATTATCCCCAAAAAACAATGTTGGCCTTGCACATGGTTTTAAGGTCTCCTAAACAACCCATGGTTTTATTGCACATGGTTTAGGAGGGCCTTGCAAATGGTTTTAAAACCATGTGCAATGCTTCCTAAACAACCCATGGTTTAGGAGGGCCTTGCAAAAGGTTTTAAGACCATGTGCAAGGCCTCCTAAACAACCCATGGTTTTAGGAGGGCCTTGCACACGGTTTTAAAACCATGTATGGGGGAGATGTTGTAATGTTCGTTCCTAACAAAATAGGAAATACTATATGTCGGCCATAAATAATATTAAATATTAATAATAAAAATATTATATATGCCCACCTTAAAAAAAAGATATTTCTTTTAGTTTGAATCAAATCAATGGATATATATAGGACACACCAAAGCTTATAGAGGTGTTCACCTCAAAAGATTTGATCCGTGGTTAAAATCCAACAACCTTCAACATTTCTGCAACAACATTAATAAACTACCGCAAACTAAATAATTTTCACAATTATACATTTAATCCAATCCATTAACCTTCTCAAGGACATTTAATTTTTACATACGAATTTGTTTGCTGTCAAATCATATTTGCTATATAGGTAGTTTTTTTTTCCACAGAAAAAAAAATCATAATTATATTTATATAACAAAATTATATTCCATAAGTAGCACAATATCAAATATTGTTCATTGTCCAAAAATTCTAACCAAAAAACCTTAAAAAAACATGTGTTGATTCTATAAAAAAAAGTCTATAAAAACCCATCATACCAGTATCCATTGCAGCAATGCAATTTACATAGGTAGTTGTTCACACTCCTGGATAGGATTTGCAATGGATTATTGATATGGTTGACTTCATTCATGGGATTATGCCATAGCATGTTATTGATTACTATAGATAACTTTTTAAATCAACGATCATTGGAATATGGTATGGATGATGTGTGGTTTCAACCCTACGATTTTTAATTCCATATGCACCTTTAATATGATTTCTCACTGAATTCAGCACTACAACGTCGCTCGTGCATAGCATTATATGTCGGTTGTTCTCTGTGATTACTGGTAAGAATTATTATATGCCGAGTGTTTTTTGTGTGGGAGAGGAGATAGGGGCTTGTAACCGCTTAACTCAATTTATCCTTTGATTCTTGAAATCTTGATTAACCTTATTAAGCAGTACTATATTTTTTATTATCTTTTTTTTAAGACAAATGATGACAACTTTTCCAAAATCAACAATAAAATATGATTGTTATGAACAATGAAAAACTTAGACACTTTAGAGAGAGAGAGGGGTATATTTACTTGTCCCATATCGAACATCCAGGCAGGGGGAATTCTAGGGGCAAAATTTATCCCATGGCCTATTTTTTGACCTTTTTCTCCAAAAAAGATTCGATGCTTTCCATTTTTTTTCTAAATTGATAAACCCCAAAATTGGCTAGAAACTATATAAAACCCTTAGAAATTTGAATCTTTTTAGAAAAATATTTCCCAATATTTTATGGTTGGAAATTTAAGAATTACTAAGATTTTCAAGGTTTTTTTTACTTCAAGAAAATTATGGATCGTTAAAATTTTCCCTGGATCCATACATAACATATCTATATGGGGTCAAGGGTGGTTGTTCACAAATAAATTGAACTTTATAGAAGAAGATAATATACATTAATGGGAGAATTTTATGGCAAAAAAAAAATTGTCAGATCAAATTATTAAAAGAGAAGCTGAGTTAGTGTGATCTAATAACCATTTCGGGAGCGTACTCCAAAAGCATGTTACCTTACTTTAAATATAGAACAAAGTAAAAGGTAGATTGCGTGGTGGTGGAAATTGCTCTAGCAGTTAAATTACCCTTCAAAGGCTCGAATCTTCATGTTGTGTCTCTTAAACAATTAAAAGTCCCAACTAGGGACAATTTACAAAAGATGAATAGGTCTAGTTAAGATGTCCGTTATGTAAGAAGGGTGAAAAAACAAACTTCCATATAGAATTTGATTATTGTTATACCAAACTAGTATGGGTTGAGATTGAAGGGTTGATAGACTTAAAAAAATGTTTGTAGAGGTTTTTCTTTTGCAGATGCATTAAACAAATGGTGAGTGAATTTTTTATTCATTGCTTACAAAGTGCTCCCAGCTATCATAGCATGGGGATTGTGGCTAGCATATTATGTTAGTTTATTTGAAGGAAAAATTATCTTACCTTTCTAGTGTGCTTCTCATAGCATTTTCTTTTTTCTTTAATCCCCAGTTTAAACAAGGATATGTTTCAAAATAGATTATGAATGAGTTAGTGGACAAGGAGACTCATTGGGCTTATTTTGATGTGGTTGCACAAGAATCACCATATTCTTGTGGAGTGGGAGTCATATTATATATAAATGATGGTTATAACATCATGTTTAAGGTGGAATATGCCTCGATACAAATAATTCTCCAAAAGCTTATGGCCCTTAAACTGTTTTTGTTGTTGGCTTTGAAAATAAGAATAAATAGATTACAAATATTCATAGATTCTTTAAATGTCATAAAATGGAGGAGTAGCTTTGAAATGTTTGTGTTATTCCCTTTATTGGAAGGGGTTAGAAGAGTATGTATGAGCTTCAATGATCTCTCCATAAAGCAAATTGATAGGGAAAGAAATTAGATTATTGATGATTCATTAAAAGCTAATGTTCACATGGATTTTGGAAGTTGGTACATAATGTCAGATATAAATGGTTTGCATTCTGCATATTATCACCCTCCTTGCCACAAAGTGCCTCAAATTCAAATTTGAGACAATCACTAGATTAATCACATTTTTCACTTTATATGAGGGTTGTATCCATATATTATCAATTTTGTAGTCTTGTATTCTAATAAGGCTAATATGTATTGATGTTAATTAGCTATAGATTGAAAATATTTTGGAACTTCTTAGGAGGAATGAGCTAGGGCCCAAAATATGTAATCAATGGTTAAGCCCAAAATATGTTGAGAGATGTTTTATCAATATGCTTTTTAATTAATTTAAACTATCAAATATTAATTAACTATTTTTTTTTAAAAGATAAATATTTACTTTTGTGTTCTCTATACACTTCTATCCATGGAAACGTGACCCTTTCCATAATCACCTAAAATAATTTATAACATAACAGTTATGTAGATACGAATCATATCTAACTTAAAGAGTAAAAGGGTGTAAAAATCAATAGACAAGTTAACATACACATCAGGTTAACCTGAAGTTACCATGTTTGCTTATTTGTAAGTGGTGTAATTAGGCTTATAACGACATGACATCAACAGTAAACTAGACCAAGCAACTTAGACATGACCCTTAATTCTAAAATTCAATTATAGTACAATGCAACCCATTAGCAATGGCAAAGGGTCGTTGTCAAAAGGGTCCAACTCAAGATGAGGATTTTTCAGTGTCCTCTTGACTTTGACAGGAATCCCAATGATTGTCTACATCCATATAGGAGAAAATGGATATATTCACGCAATCTTGTGATCAAAGGTCATTAGAGGATATATGATGAGAATTGCCTTTACTTCTCATAATTCTTATGTCCCTACTTGCAATCTCATCTTATGGAAACATTACATCCACCTAACCCCTATAATAGTTAGGTCTAGGGTCTTTGTGCTTTATTATCAATCCTTACCCAATACCATCCATATTCCCCATGTCTTGAAGTCATAACCAAATGAGTAACCTCTTTGCAAATCTCCTTGTATCCAACATGACACACTAGCAAAGAAAATATCAAGCATCACATCACATGATAAAACAAAATCTAACAATCCAACTCGCTATTTATCATAGTACATGTCATTACTATCATCGAACTCCCACATATTCAATATCATGTAGGTCATATCATTAATACATGTAAGTGTGAACATCATAATTGCATCGACACCGTGATCTTAAACATCTCAACACATAAGATCACATATAAATGTAAAAACATCTATACTTCTAGTTCACTGTCCTATGCATAAATATGGAATGAGAAGCTGACATTAACATGATACATCAACATATATACATGTATGAGCAAATCATAATCTCACATCACATAATCTAAATGGCCACACGTCAATTAGTATATTAGGTCATAGGTATAAATGGGTAATACCAACCCCTACTCATTAAGTGTTTGACATGAACCATAACAAACCAAATCATAATTTTGTTCTCATTAATAAAGCACAAGGAAAAACTCCATTCTATCAAGAATGCAAATATATGCACAATCATTTTATCTAACCATGTTTAGTAAAAAACTAACAAACATATTTTCTTAGCCAATAAACAATATTAAATTCACATTTTAATCAATGCACCTCATAAAATCCATTGTTTCTAAGTCTCCATATTGATAAAAACAATGTAAACCAATTCTTATCTTAAGAAATCTAGCTAAAACAAGATACCCAACATAGGGCTTTGATCGCTAAAGATTTGAGGTCAAATGTCGACGTACTATGTATGATTCAAGTAGTAAAATCACCATTTCTGAAATAATTTGTATGTCATTTCGACTTTGCATGTTTGAAGGACATTGTCCCGCCAAACTCCTTAGAAATTCTATGCATCATCATTTCATCTGGTAAACACTAAAGCCAAAAACATGGACAAAAATCTATGCTTACTTGTATCGAGATGGATTTATGTTGAAAGACAATGAGGCTTGTCTCTCCGAAGCATGGCAAGGTGTCATACAACATGTCTCAAGCCCCTTAAGCAACATGATGATGGAAACAAGATTAAATTCTGGTTATACTCTAAGGACCTTAACAAATTTATTTATACCCTTTCCAATATTTATACTTATTGGGGAGACCAGTAAGTCATTGAGACACCTTGTTGATCGTTGCCTCTTGAAATGAATGCATCTTAAAAAGAGAATGTGTTAGTATTAGACTAGAAAATAACAACAACTATGACATTTATGGTGAGTTATGATGAGTGAGATAAATATGTTTTATAACATTTTTTTAATTTAAGTTGTCAGTATTAGACTAGAAAATAACAACAAATATGACATTTATGGTGAGTTATGATGAGTGAGTTATATATGTTTTATAACCTTTTTTTTTAATTTAAGTTGTTAGTGTTAGACTAGAAAATAACAACGAATATGACATTTATGGTGAGTTATGATGAGTGAGTTATATATATTTTTATAGCATTTTTTTTTAATTTAAGTAAAGTATG
>LPNX010182020.1:15142-33456 GCA_001517045.1 Pseudotsuga menziesii | reverse complement strand
CCAATTCATTTTCTTCAAAAATATGTGAAATCCTATACTTCCATGCTCGAAAGTTATCAGCTCCTTCAGGATTATCCTCAAGCTTGGTGTGGTGAGACATATTTAATGAGAACCTCAAATGAAAATACAAAATATTTAGATCTTACCACTTTGAGATGCCCAGACTGGATCTTGAGTTGATCTTCTGCAGTGCTGGTTTTTTGGTCCGAGGTCAAATTAGGGTTTGACTTTCCTGCAGTTTTACCCAACCAAAAATTTCGATCTTGGTCTCTAGATTTCGATTTTGAGGAGGAGAACAATCATATGTTGGCCTCACTCAAAAATTTCTCTTCTATGAAAAACCCTAATTTCCCACAGTAGTGAGAGGACAAAAACTAAAAAATGCTCAAAATCCAATTATGTTTCGACCAAAAGATGCGCCTTCCTCAGGAGATTTATCCTAGCATATTTTTGCTAATGATCTGTGGAGAGAAACCCAAAAATTAAGAAGCGCTAACTTCCGTAGATACACAGTGTCTTCTTCTCAGGTTAGCTTTGATACCATGTTACTTTTTTGCAATTTAATCAATACGATATAGGATCCTATCTGAGAGAATAACATGCACAACAATAATCACAAGACACAAGAGACACAAATATTTTCCTCGAGGAAACCATAAAGGAGAAAACCCCGCAAATTCCTTAGAGATAGAATGAGCACTAGTAGCAAAAGTATAAAGATGATCTTTGGCAGCTGCTCTCTCTCTCACTTGTGCGATCTAGTATTCTCTCTCTCATGCGCTATTGATGAGTGAGTGTGTGTGTTAAATAGAGAGTCTAATAACCCTAATATAACTTAACTGAGGGGTATAATTCCCCAACATACAATGGAGGATTAACCTCAATAACTTTACATGACTTAATTACATTAATGACTCTCTCGATCATAGGAACAAACATCTCTATCGAGGTACAATGAAATACAATATGAAATATACAAGTGAATATCTTCCGAAGTTACAATTACATTAACAATTTCGGCTCAGACTCGATCCACAGGTTGCCAAATCAACTTATTGGCATTTAAAATTCATTCTCTCAAGAGCCATGATAGAACGGGAGAGCTTCGACGATCTGGTGAAGATAACCATGAGAACCTCTAAAAAAAATGTAGAAAAAATCCGATAGCAGATGAAATATCTCATACAACTCACCGAGCCACCCTTTCAGCATGCCACCAAGAGCAACAATGAAGCTAGAACCAGTTATTTCAATGAATATGAAGCAGAATATACCAGGAAGGCCTAGACTCCTTGTTGTTTTCTTGTTTTGCGCTCTCTTGTTTGGTTTAGGATTATGGTATGTTTATGTCTTATTTGTGTTTCTTTCTTTCCTACAAACTCTATAGATGTGTGAGGTTTTCGTTGTTTAAAGGCTGGGATGCTTTCACTTTTGTTTTAATGTACACACAAGTAGATATTTTTAAATTAATCTTATTTTTTCATAAATCTAATTTAAAATAAATAATAATTGTGAACTAAACCAGCATAGATCCAAATCCTAGGCTCTATCAAGAGCCAAGAGGGATCAAATATCTCAAGGTGCAAACCTCTTTTAAGTATTCTACTCAAGGAGCTATCAACTTTGGGGTGTCCTATATATAGCTATTGATTTGATTCAAATTATTAATATTTAATATTATTTATGGCCGATATATAATATTTTTTTGTTATTTTTCATTTTGTTAGGAAAGAACATTACAACATCTCCCCCATAGATGATTTTAAAACCATGTGCAAGGCTCTCCTAAAACCATGGGTTGTTTAGGAGGCCTTGCACACGGTCTTAAAACCATTTGCAAGGCCCTCATAAACCATGTACAATAAAACCATGGGTTGTTTAGGAGGCCTTGCACATGGTTTTAAAACCATTTGCAAGGCCCTCCTAAACCATGTACAATAAAACTATGGGTTTTTTAGGAGTCCTTGCACATGGTTATAAAACCACGTGCAAGGCCAACAATTGCTTTTGCGGATAATTCAATTTTTTTATTTTTTTTAGTTTGTTAGGTAGGAACATTACAACATCTCCCCCATATTGTGTTGTTTTTCTCACCGACTTTTTTTTGGTGGATAATTAATTTTTTTATTTTTGATTTTTTTGTTAGTTAGGAACATTACAACATCTCCCCCATATTAGGTTGTTTTTGTGGCTAACATTTATTTTGATGGATAATTAAAAATTTTATTTTTTATTATTTTGTTAGTAACAAACATTACAACATCTCTTCCATACTCGGCAATATTATTGTTGGTCGACATAATATGTACAAACGTTACAAGATCTCAACAAACGTTACAAGATCTCCCTCATACTGGGCTATAGAGCGCCTCTCGGCGCAAAGATTTAAACAGAAAAGAAAAAAAAAATTAAAAAATTGGAAATTATTTATATATATTTTTTAAATGTTTAATATAAATATTAATAAAACTTTACAAAACATTGTAATTGCAAACAACATTGTTTTAAATTCAAATTAGTTTGACTAGAAACTAATTTTTATATACCTTATAGAGACAGGTATAAGGAGGTAGATATATATAGTTATTCTATTAAAAAAAAACTAGTAAAAACATCCATTCAATACATCCAAAAAATTTAACCGGGATGCAAGTGGTTAACAATCGACAAAGGGTTAACATGATAGCGGCAAAATGCATGAGGGGAGATGTGTAGACCCTTTCCATGCCTAACCACATGCATAAGACAACCGGTGCAGGCATCGGGGAGTGTAGGTGCAATAAAATGCACGGTAGGCATACCGTCTCGCGTGGGGAGTTTTACGGATAAGCGATTTTGTTACAGGCCATGGATCTCGACAACGCTTCAAAGGTGGTGAACTCTATGCAAGGCAGGACCTCAGGCCATCCCTCGACCATGATGAGGTGTACCTAGTTCTACATAGGAGGGGTACTGTGTTGGAAGCCTACCATCTATTTGAGAAAGGAACATTGGGAGATGATGGCACTAATTATTTTGCAGTTGGTCTGGGAGAATCATTATCGCGTGGGCTTATGCTACTCCAAGGTGAGAAGCATCACGAAAGGTAGAGGATAGAAGCGTAAGTGCTTGCGCAGGCGCCATCACTCCACTAGATTTCCAGTCTGTGCAATCGGTATGGCAGCTTCGTAAGGTGGTAATGAGGAGGAGGAATGGGAATACCTGTTCAACTATGAGACGTCAGAGCACATCTGCCAGTCCATTGTTATGATGGAAAATGAGATTTTTGGGGAATTTTGGTTGAAGCTTGGTCATGAGGTGGTCATGTCCAACTACTGGAACCTCAAGTTCATCCTCTCGCGTTCCAAGAACAAGAGGGAGAGCTTCGCCGAACTGGTTAAAATCACGGTTGACACTTTCAAGGAGGATGCCGAAAGCGACCTGGTTCACATGAAGATCCTGCTACATTTGGCTGAGCCTCCTTTTCAACATGGGAAAAGGAACAATGGGGATGAGGGAGCCACCAATGCAGCCGAGGGAGCCAACAATGCATGCGGGGGCACCAACAATGCTGATATGGGGGAGGCAGAATCCAACATGAGGCCCTAGCCTCTACCTCGCTTTGGGTCCTTTTCTTGTATTTTGTGCTTATCTTCCTATGGGTTTTATGTCTATGTTTACCATACTATTTTTAGTTGGTAGAAGAATGAGGCTGCCACAGTTTAGAGACTGGGCAGCCTTCACCCTCTCGAGACATACCATATGGTCTATTTTGTTTGTCTTTCATTTTGGCTGCAAGACCATTGGTCGACTCCATGTTTTATGAGTCAATATTATGTAAATATTCGAATATGGTTTAAGACGTAATAAAAAATGATCCATCTTGTTAACAAAAAAAAATACATCCAAAAATTTATTCTTTAAAACCTGTTAGAGACAAGTATAAGGAGGTAAATATAAATAATTGTTCTATTTGAAAAAAAAACTAGTAAAACATCCCTTCAATAAATCCAAAAATTTATTCCTTAATATTAATCGAATTAAATTCATGCATGGATAGTTTTATGGTCAATGAAAGTTAATCATTAAATTATGTTTTTTAATGCATGCATCTTAAAAAATATTTTCTAACATTTATTCTTTAATATTAATTGAATTGAATTCATGCATGGATAATTTTATGGTGAATGAAACTTAATCATTAAATTATGTTTTTTAATGCATGCATCATCAAAAATATTCTCCAACATTTATTGATATATGGATATTTTTATTTTCAATAAATTTATTCTTTAATATTAATTGAATTGAATTCATGCATGGATAGTTTTATGGTCAATGAAACTTAATCGTTAAATTATGTTTTTTAATGCATGCATCATCAAAAATATTCTCCAACATTTATTGATATATGGATATTTTTATTTTCAATAAATTTAATCATTAGATTAGGTACTTCTTACTAACCAAAAAAAATCCTACATTAAAGAACATAATCCAATAATTAAATCTAATGATTAAATTTATTGAAAATAAAAATATCCATATATCAATAAATGTTGGAGAATATTTTTGATGATGCATGCATTAAAAAACATAATTTGATGATTAAGTTTCATTGACCATAAAACTATCCATGCATGAATTCAATTCAATTAATATTAAAGAATAAATGTTAGAAAATATTTTTTAAGATGCATGCATTAAAAAACATAATTTAATGATTAACTTTCATTGGCCATAAAACTATCCATGCATGAATTCAATTCAATTAATATTAAGGAATAAATTTTTGGATTTATTGAATGGATGTTTTACTAGTTTTTTTTCAAATAGAACAATTATTTATATTTACCTCCTTATACTTGTCTCTAACAAGTTTTAAAGAATAAATTTTTGGATGTATTTTTTTTTGTTAATAAGATGGATCATTTTTTATTACGTCTTAAACCATATTCGAATATTTACATAATATTGACTCATAAAACATGGAGTCGACCAATGGTCTTGCAGCCAAAATGAAAGACAAAAAAAATAGACCATATAGTATGTCTCGAGAGGGTGAAGGCTGCCCAGTCTCTGAACTGTGGCAGCCTCATTCTTCTAGCAACTAAAAATAGTACAGTAAACATAGACATAAAACCCATAGGAAGATAAGCACAAAAAACAAGAAAAGGACCTAGAGCGAGGTAGAGGCTAGGGCCTCATGTTGGATTCTGCCTCCCCCATATCAGCATTGTTGGCGCCCCCGCCTGCATTGTTGGCTCCCCCGGCTGCATTGGTGGCTCCTTCATCCCCATTATTCCTTTTCCCATGTTGAAAGGGAGGCTCATCCAAATGTAGCAGGATCTTCATGTGAACCAGGTCGCTTTCGGCATCCTCCTTGAAAGTGTCAACCGTGATTTTAACCAGTTCGGCGAAGCTCTCCCTCTTGTTCTTGGAATGCGAGAGGATGAACTTGAGGTGCCAGTAGTTGGATAGGACCACCTCACGACCAAGCTTCAACCAAAATTCCCCAAAAATCTCATTTTCCATCACAACAATGGACTGGCAGATGTGCTCTGACGTCTCATAGTTGAGCAGGTATTCCCATTCCTCCTCCTCATTACCACCTCACGGAGCTGCCATACCGATTGCACAGACTGGAGCTCTAGTGGAGTGATGACGCCTACGCAAGCACTTGCGCTTCCAGCCTCTACCTTTCGTGATGCTTCTCACCTTGGAGTAGCATAAGCCCGCGCGATAATGATTCTCCCAGACCAACTGCAAAATAATTAGTGCCATCGTCTCCCGATGTTCCTTTCTCAAATAGATGGTAGGATTCCAACACAGTACCCCTCCTATGTAGAACTAGGTACACCTCATCATGGTCGAGGGATGGCCTGAGGTCCTGCCTTGCATAGAGTTCACCACCTTTGAAGCGTTGTCGAGATCCATGGCCTGTAACAAAATCGCTTATCCGTAAAACTCCCCATGCGAGACGGTATGCCTACCGTGCATTTTATTGCACCTACACTCACCGATGCCTGCACCAGTTATCTTATGCATGTGGTTAGGCATGGAAAGGTTCTACACATATCCCCTCATGCATTTGGCTGCTATCATGTTAACCCTTTGTCGATTGTTAACCACCTGCATCCCGGTTAAATTTTTTGGATGTATTGAATGGATGTTTTTACTAGTTTTTTTTAATAGAATAACTATTTATATCTACCTCCTTATACCTGTCTCTATAAGGTATATAACAATTAGTTTCTAGTCAAACTAATTTGACTTTAAAACAATGTTGTTTGCAATTACAATGTTTTGTAAAGTTTTATTAATATTTATATTAAACATTTTTTTTTAAATATAAATAATTTCCAATTTTTTAAAAAAAAAAAATTTTTTCTTCTGTTTAAATCTTTGCGCCGAGAGGCGCTCTATAGCCCAGTATGAGGGAGATCTTGTATCATTTGTTGAGATCTTGTAACGTTTGTACATATTATGTCGACCAACAATAATATTGCCGAGTATGGAAGAGATGTTGTAATGTTTGTTACTAACAAAATAATAAAAAATAAAAATTTTAATTATCCATCAAAATAAATGTCAGCCACAAAAACAACCTAATATGGGGGAGATGTTGTAATGTTCCTAACTAACAAAACAATCAAAAATAAAAAAATTAATTATCCACCAAAAAAAATTCGGTGAGAAAAACAACACAATATGGGGGAGATGTTGTAATGTTCCTACCTAACAAACTAAAAAAAATTAAAAAATTGAATTATCCACAAAAGCAAATGTTGGCCTTGCACGTGGTTTTATAACCATGTACAAGGACTCCTAAAAAACCCATGGTTTTATTGTACATGGTTTAGGAGGGCCTTGCAAATGGTTCAAAAACCATGTGCAAGGCCTCCTAAACAACCCATGGTTTTATTGTACACGGTTTATGAGGGCCTTGCAAATGGTTTTAAGACCGTGTGCAAGGCCTCCTAAACAACCCATGGTTTTAGGAGAGCCTTGCACATGGTTTTAAAATCATGTATGGGGGATATGTTGTAATGTTCTTTCCTAACAAAATGAAAAATAATAAAAAAAATATTATATATCGGCCATAAATAATATTAAATATTAATAATTTGAATCAAATCAATAGCTATATATAGGACACACCAAAGTTAATAGCTCCTTGAGTAGAATAATTAAAAGAGGTTTGCACCTTAAGATATTTGATCCCTCTCGGCGCTTGATAGAGCCTAGGATTTGGATCTATGTTGGTTTAGTTGACAATTATTATTTATTTTAAATTAGATTTATGAAAAAATAAGATTAATTTAAAAATATCTACTTGTGTGTACATTAATATAAAATATCACACCTTGTGATTTAAAAAAAAATTAAACAACTAAAATACTATAAAATCTATACAAAACCATATTTTAATCATTTCACCCTATTTGTGTATGGTGTTCCTGCCCTCTTCGTCGTACTTTTAATTAATTGTATTGTATGATATTTCATTCAAGTACTTATCCTTTCATCTTTTATTGCCATACTCTGACTTGCCACATACAGAGTAGGAGATGGGAGATTCATTGTCATAAGCTTTTTTTACTATAAAAAAGTGTTTGTTGATATTCAATTAGAATTAAAGATGGCGTTAAATTTTTTAATACAGGTTTCTATACAAAATCCACAATTGGAAATAATTTAGACACCCACCTACTACATAATTGTTTACTCAAAAAACCAATTACAAAACCAACAAAGATCATGAACTATCGATTTGTAACCAATAACTAGGAAACTAACAATACATAAAACAAAAACTACATAGAAAAGACTAAAAAAACAATAGCCGACCTTCATCAGTGATAATATAACATCTAAAAAGCAAAGAAATGCCCATTGGCTATCATCTCTTTGTCTATCAATTCTTCATAGTTGATATACCCTTCCTGACATCCCAAGGCCTTTTTAGAGAGCTTGTTTGCCTCTACATTAAGTTTTCTAAATACATGTTGTAGAGAGAGGATTTGTAAAAGAAGCCATTAAGTCTTTCGTCTTTCTACACCAGTTCCCCAATGAAATGACTTGTAATCTAGATTTGTCAGAAGCCTAGTTGATGACTTTTTTAGATTCTCCAAAAACATCAATAGTAGTAATATTATTATTGGAGGCAAAAAACAGTAAGATAATAGTTTGGTGTGGGTGTTAGATCCACTGACCCCTTCCATCCACGGTTTGTATTTATGACTGGAGCTTACTCAGAGAATCATGCCACATCCACACTTCCCTGAGATGAGGCACCTGTAATGAATTATTAATATTAAATTAAAAACACATAATTATTATTACTTATAATAAGGGTTATAACCCTTCAAAATTAATCACTCCAGCCTTATATAAGTAAGCAATCACTGTAAACTAAATATCATTCGAAATATTATTCTATTCATTTTTATTCAATTCAAGTTATTCTTATTATCTCAAATTCTTCATAATATTTGGTATCAGAGCCGACACATGGTTTTAGAGGTAAAACCACACATGGTTTTCTTAAAAAGAGAAGAAAGCAAAAAAAAATCATAAAAAAAAAGTAAAAAGAAAAGAAGTTAAAAAGAAAAACAAGAAAGAAAGAATTTGAACGAAGAAGAACAAAAAAAAAAGTAAAACCACATGCGGGTTTTTCCAAAGTATGAGACATTATAATAAAAGTATAATAATATTATTATTTAATAACTAAATATATATATATACCATTTATCCCTTATAAGTTAATTATTAATAATTAGCTTCAAATCCAAAGTACCACTCACCTCAATATAAATCAAAATTGGGTCAAATTACTCACCCCCACATCTCATAGCATTACAGCAGAGTTAAAATCCCAATTCAAGAAATTGGAAAAATATGTTCAATCCATCAAAGAAACTGTTGCCAAGAATCAAGAGAGTCTAAGAGAAGAGATTAGAAATAATAATGTGACACTTAAGAAGGAGATTAAAGACGAAATTCTACCATATATGGTGACTGGGTTAAAAAAAAAAATGGACGATATCATGGAAATGATGGAAAATAAAAAGTCTAGTAACCGAAGCCAACACTGAATCAGTTCAGACATGTTTGTCACCCCATCTTGCAAGTCTGAGTCACCACCATGCAATAAATCAAAAGACACCCAATACAAGTCTTTTATACTGTACCGATCGAGAGAGAAAAAAATGAGTTGTCGAAGTACAACGAAAGTGACAACCAATGTGTTGCATGGTTAAATAAGGCTAAGGAATACTTTGATATATAAAATATTATGATGGATGAAGAAAAATTGAAGTATCCGTCAATGCACCAAGAAGGACACGCCTACAATTGGTACATATGGTGGAAAGGAGACAACTTTTCATACACGTGGAAATTGTTTAAAAGTGATTTTTTTAAATATTTCAACGAATCACCGAGGACAAATTCTTCTCAAAGCTTATTAGGCTACAACAGAAAGGAAGCATTGAGGAATTTACCCATCAATGGGAATCTCTTGCTATAAGAGTGTTTGTATTATCTGACAAGCAATGAATTGAAACTTATTGAGGAGGACTAAGACTATATATACAAAAAGAGTTAAAGTTTCATGACATACCAAACGTCGAAGTGGCAAGACGTAAGGAAAAAGAAACCAAATCCAAATTTGATAGTTTCCAATAAAATAATGGAAATACGTATGCAAGGAAGAACACCCTACCAATGATAGATGTTGATAAAAAGAAATACATTCCACCACCTAGACGAGAGGACATAAAAAGTCTAGAATCTCAACAAATGAAAGAAGGGAAATGAAGATGATGTGGAGACAAGTGGGATCCTAGACATAAGTGTCGCTCAGGAGACAATTCAAAAAAACTATACAATTGTGAGGCAGAGGAAAATAGTGGATCAGAAAAAGACAAATCATAAAATGAAGAGGAATATACCCAAAATATTGTAACTGAATTCGATCACACAACCAAAATATTCCTGGCAGCCATGACTAGTATTGGCCAACCACAGACACTCATGCTAAAATGGCATATAAAAAATGAGAATGTTACAATACTAGTAGATACCGGGAGCACCCATAATTTCCTCAACATAAGGGTCGAAAGGAAACTCAAGTTATTCATGCACACAGTTCCATACATGAAGGTAATGGTCACTCATGACAAGAAAATTGAAAAAGATGGAAAATTCACAAGGTGAAACTTCAGATTCGGGAATTTAAGTTGGAATCAAAACTCTACACCTTACCGTTGGGAAGAGTAGATATTGTTCTGGGAGTCCAATGGTTATGAGTGTTGGGAACCTAATCATCCAATCACCAAAAACACTTTATCAAGTTCAAATGGCAGGGAAGAAAGTATAAACTGTATGGTTTCCAACCGCTTGATACACAAGTAGTCTCATCTCAGCACATGGAAAAACTCATTTGAAAAGGAGCATTAGCTTATGTGATCCAGTGTCATCAAATGGAAGTTCAAGACGTAGAACAAGATGAGTCCCAAGAAGAATAAATCCAAGAATTACTCTAGAAATATGAAAAAGTATTTCAAAACCTACCCATGCTGTTACCACAAGAAAGAAGTATTGAGCACATAATTGAGGTTAAACCAGGATCAAATCCTGTTAAGGTTAAATCATATAGATATCCACACCACCACAATATAGAAATAGAAAGAGTAGTCAAAGACCTACTTAAATGTGGTGTCATCACAAAGAGAAAAATTCCATATGCATCCCTGGTCGTGTTAGCACGAAATAAGGATGGATCATTTAGGTTATGCGTCGATTATAGAGGATTAAACAAAATAACAGTAAAAAACAAGTTCCCAATCCCCTTCATCGGTGACATATTAGATGAACTTCATGACGCCAAATATTTTTCAAAACTTGACTTAAGATCATGTTACTACCAAATTAGGGTCATATTAGAAGACGTCACAAAGACTGCTTTTCAAACTCATGAAGGGCACTATGAATTCAAGGTAATGTCATTTGGGTGAACAAATGCCCCCACCACATTCCAAGCAACCATGAATGATCTATTTCAGCCATAACTTGGAAATTTTGTATTAGTTTTCTTTGGAGACATCCTGATAAACAATAAGACATGGAAGGAACACTTGAAGCACCTGGAACAAGTGTTATCCCTTCTAGAGGAAAACCAGTTCTATGCAAAAATATCGAAATGCACTTTTGGAAAGCAAGAAGTGTAGTATCTTGGTCATATTATCTCAAAGGAAGGAGTCAAGGTGGACCCAAAGAATATTCAAGTGATTAATGAATGGCCCCATCCAAGAAATGTTTCCAAGTTAAGAGGAATTTTAGGTTTAACAAGATACTATCGAAGATTCATTAAAAAAATTACGTTCGTTTAATGGCTCCACTAACTAATATTCTTAAAAAGATTTATTTTCAATGTGATAATGAAGAAGGAAAATGTTTTGAGGCATTGAATCAAATTATACCTGCAACTCATGTATCAATTCGTGGAAGAAGGACGAAAACAGATGAATCAATTCTGGGAAGGAAATTCTGAGGGTGATTGGCACAAATGGGTGGTGCCGATTGAACCATCTGACCAAATCTTAGAAGCTGACATCAGAGCCCTAGGGGAGGAGCTTAGCACACGATACATCCAGATCAAGGAAGGGGTTGATAGACTCAGATGGGGCTATTCCCAGAAGGGCATTTTTAGTATTAAAGAAGCTTACAACATCAGAATAAGGGGGCAAACGGAGGAAGACGGGATCTGGGAAAAGGTGTGGACCTCCAACCCATGGCCAAAAGTGGCCATCTTTTGTTGGTTAGTGGTTAGAGGGAGAATTCTCACGGGGGAAAACTTGCGGCGAAGAGGGATCCAGGGACCATCTCGGTGTGTCCTATGTGCTAATAGGCTTTTTTTTTCATATAAGCAGTGAATTTCAATAGCTGGTATTAAGTAATAATTTGGTTTCGTGAATTTCAATAGATTATTCTGTCAAGTTTGTTTTTAAAATTGTAATTGCAATAGAATTTCTGGTTTTTGAATTCCTTAGAAGCTAATTGATTGATGGGTTTTATTTGTAGGATGCATTGACGTACAACTGAAACCAAAAATCCCAACGATAGTGACAAACCATTGCCAACTTCCCAAACATGGGTTTTATTTGTACGATGGATTAAGGCACAGCTGAAACAAAAAATCCCAATGCCCAATGATAGTGGTAAACCATTGCCAACTTCCCAGACAGGTCCTTCCATTAGCACTCCCAGTATAGAGAGCATTCCAACTACTCCCAAGCTAGAGGAGCAATTAAGAATATCATCCTAGTTGTTGAAATTCACATTCAATGAGCTGAAATGTGCCACTAGGAACTTTAGGCTAGAGAGTGTTCTTCGGTGGAGGTAGATTCGGCTATGTTTTCAAAAGCTGGGTAGAAGAGAATGGTACTGCTACTATCCAGCCTGGCACTGGCCTCACTGTTGCTGTCAAAGACACTTCAGGTTGGTTTGATATGCAAGCTGCTGTTTTTTGTTCTCCTTCTCGATATTTGCAATATTTTCTAGATATTTGCAATATAAGATTGTTTTCCCTAAGTTTGTTTAAGTTTGTTTTAAAATGTTAGAATCCCCAAGTAAATGCGATTTATCTTAATATGTATACTTTGAGCTCTGTTCTTGAAGTTTAAATAAATATGTAAACTTACATATTGTAGATATTTAAACCTAATGCTATATGTTTCAGGAGGTGTTTGGTTGTCACTGTTGGGTTTACAAGCAGCGTAATGGAGCTGTGGGTTGAATAGCCTAGTGTCGGCCTTCACCAACGGCCTTCACAATTTATCAATATTTCATATTTAAAAACCGAGGTTGGAAACTTCAATTGTTCACATTTCCATTATAATGTTTAATTTAATAATTATTCAATCTTATAATTAAGAAAATGGCGATTGTTGTATGTATCTCACAATATTTGTAAACTGATATATATATATATATATATCGTATTGGCTCTGTTGTTTTGTCCAGGTCTTTGTAAATTGGTAAATCTAAAAATTATCAAACTTTAGTCCTTCATAGTGAAAATATGAGTGCACGGCATACCAGGTTGTAGTGATCCCTTGAGGGCACCGAATAGCAGGTAGATAATTAACAGGTTGTAATGGAGACATGCTTTAGATATTTCTCATGGGGTTTTAGGTTATATATTTCGAGGAAAGATATTTTCAAATTAGTGAATCTGAAAGTGTTTAATAGTTTTGGTTTATATTAGTTCAATTTTATTGAGTATTATTTCTGGTCTATATTGGTTATTGTTTATAGTTAAACATTAAAATGGTTATTATGATTTTTTTTTTTTAATTTTTAATTAAAATATTAAAATTGTTTTTAAAAATGTAAAATTTTATAGTGAATACTCATTATTAAAATTGTTCCTATTGCTTTGCATGGAAATTGGGTGATAGGATTTCATGTTGGCGGACTATTTGGATTTTTAACAAGCTTTAAGAAGTGCACAAGTTCAACAATGTTGATTTTGGGATAGAAGCCTCTGGAAGGAATCTGAATGTTGGGAAGAAAATAATTGCTGGCATGTGCTAAACCTATTTACATTGTTAAAGTTTAAATAAAACATTAAAAAAATTATATATATAAAATAAATTGTTTTTGTTTATTTGTTGTTAATCATGGCAGGATATGCGTGGCATGCCTATGTTGGTCCTCATGTCAATGTTGCTTGGAGGGTTTATTAGGATGATTTTCTTTTAACATTCTCTTTTCTTATGATATTCTACCCTAAGAGCTAAATATTCGAGTTTGTAGAGATTAATCCAATCAATAGATGGAGAAAGACACGACACAAACTTGAAATGTACAGGAGCATAGCTACAGAAGAATACATGTGTCGTTTCTGTATTTACTTCTTGACGAATCCATTCCATCATAGTCTTCATAGATCTCTCAAATGCAGTCAGAACATCCACTCCCATGTTTACTGTTTCTCCTTCCTGAAAATAGCAACCCTTGAGAAATTCTCTTCATCAGTCCAAATGGAAAAGTTGAGGTGCAAATTCTCACAAGTAAAGAAACTTTTCAAATTTAATAAAATGTACAAAGCATGGAATGAATTGTGATGTTTGAGATTAGACTTTCTTATTTTCCAATCTATTTTTTTGGAAAAATACGAAGAAATGGCCCCAAAAACCATTTATGGTGCTTCGTGTCACACAAGTGATCACCATTAGGTGATTTCACTTATTTGTGGATCTGAACCTACGACCAACATAAACTTTGTTCCATGACTAAGGTCGTCAAGAGTCTAACAAAGAATCCAGATTCAGTCATTGCATTGCTGTCAAAGTGCATAGTAAAAGCTTACCCTCTCAAGGTCTTCTCAAAGTTCCACCAATGACCTGTGTTGAAGACTAAAATATCTGCATCCTTCCAATACCGAGATGTTGAGTCAACCAAATCCAATTTCAATGTAATTCTAACTTCAGGAGGAGGTCCTTTCGGAGGGCGGCCTTGCAAAACCAAAAATGGTGCCATGTAATATTCCACAGTGCAATTGAACTCCTTGAATCTGAAGGACAAAAATCCCTTGTGCTTTGAAATGGGGCTTCCATTCACCTCATATATTTAGATTTTGTCTGGAACTGCCTTTGCTAGCATGCAAATGAGTAATTCCCATTGGTTTCTTCCGATTGAATCGCTAACAAAGACTACTTGACGGTTTTGTATTCTATTTAGCATGTTGCTTGCATTGAAACTAATATCACATAAAAATAAATCAGTTCAGACACAGAATATATATCTACCCACAAAAGCTACGAGACTGTTTAAGTTTCTCTTTAACATTCTAATGGTGTTCAATATGAAACTTTGTGAAAATTATGACATCAAATAGAATAAACAAACAATATAAGATTGCCATTCAAATTACACAACAAAGTTAGTATAAGAATATGCCACTGGTCTCATTCTGAACTTTCTGAATTGAATATCAATTTTGATTTTGAATTGTAAAAGCTCGGGGCTCAAATGTACCTACATTCTTATTAGGCATCCATGTTCTTCTTCCATTGTTTGTCTGTGCATTGGATTTTTCATTTGCAGATGCAGGAAAAATTGTAGTATACAATATTTTTCATTGAGATTTTAGTATAGAGTATTCATTATACAATGTTTCAGTATAGTATTCATTATACAGTATTTTTTAATGGAATTTGAGTATACAATATTTAGTGTACAATATGTTTTAAATAGCTTTGTAAGTATAAGATAGAAACAACTATGCTTCTTTTCGTGTGGATATTAAGTAGCTAATACATTAATACATTTACTGTAAGTAGTAGTAGTAAGCTCTATACTCATTATTTATTTGATGCTTCCTCTTATTCCCAATACTTTATGGTGTTCATGTTCTCTTTATTGAACTCTCGTGTTTACCGTATTTCTTCCTAGTACTTATCTATGATGTTGTAGATAGATATGATTAATACTTATTCATGTTCTCCTTATTGAACTAGTGTATATTGTATTTCTTACTTTGTGCTTATTTATGATGTTGTAGATAAAGATAGTTAATACTAATTCATGTAATCAATAATCCTCACTAACCTAATAGAGTTCTTGTGTGTTTACCGTATTTCTTACTAGTGGTTATCTATGATGTTGTAGATAGAGATAATTAATACTTATTCATGTTCTACTTATTGAACTAGTGTATATTGTATTTCTTTGTAGATAAAGATAGTTAGTACTAATTCATGTAATCAATAATCCTCACTAACCTAATACAGTTCTTGTATAAGCTTCGTCCTATAGAATTATGGCATTACCTCATACCAATTGATGAATCAAGTCATATTTAAGCTCCTTATTCAACCATAGGTTTCAAAAGTCAATGACCAAACAACTTAGATGATTCACATACTATGATTCAAAGCTAAAGGCATGTTAGTAACCATGATTTAGTAGAATACTGGTACACAATGGTACATAAACATGTAGACAACAAACAACAAAAGGTCAAACCATGGTCAAACCTATGGCACTTTCAATTCCAAAATATGGCATTAAAATGGGTAAATGAAAGCAGTGGGATATACATATGAAATTTGCAGCCTTTAAATTGATTTTTACGAGCTTGTTGATGTATATATAATTTTATGTTGTTGCCAAATACTCAACTTGTGGTTGTCTTTCATTATGTTAATTGATTTTAGGTGTTTGATGTTGGGTAAGAATTGCTTGGTTTTTTGTTTTCTAAAGTTTCCCATATATCAATACAGAGAGACTTTATAAAATAATGATTATTATAAAAGTAGTTGCTCCATAAAGTAACCTTCACTACAACAAATTGATACCTACTTTACCTTAAAAGTTGGAGATGAATTACACCCTAACATAGATTATAAAATAATTCCATATGACAAATCTTGTTTTTTAGTATTTTAGAGTTGTTATTGCAAATGTGTTGTCTTTTTAATTTTTATTTATTTATTTATTTATAACATTTAGATAATTATGCTACTTCATTTCAATTAAGTACATAATACTATTACTTCTTTTAAATCTGATCCCTCTTACTATGCAATGGAGCTCTTTACACAAACAACCAACCATTGCTAGTGCAATGTTTTGGACATTGCCACTTTGTGGCTCTTTTCAATGGCACTCTCATCCCTCATAATTCCAAGGGCTTATTTTAAGATAGGATTTGGATTATGGATTTATAACCATATAATTGAGATTTTTTGTTATGATTTTTTACAGTTTGCAACTTGAAATATCACAAAGCTCTATCACTACTACAAAATTGATAGTTTACTTTCAAGTTAACCTGCAACAGCATGTGACAATGTCGGAGACATTGCCACCACCTGGCTCTTGTTGAAATATGGTATGGTTGATGTGTGGTTTCAACCCTATACGATTTTTAATTCCATATGCACCTTTAATATGATTTATCATTGAATTCAGCACTACAACGTCGCTCGTGCATAGCATTATATGTTAGTTGTTCTTTGTGATTACTGGTAAGAATTATTATACATCGGTTGTTCTTTGTGTGGGAGAGGAGATAGGGGCTTGTAACTGCTTAACTGAGTTTCTCCTTTAATTCTTGAAATATGATTAACCTTATTAAGCAGTGCTATGTTTTTTTATCTTTTCTATGATTCATTCAGATTGGATCAAAATTTTGATCATAGTTGGGATTAACAATGTTTACATCAATACACAGCAATATTTATGGTTGCGAAATATCAAATTTAACCAGTACAGGTTGATTTCTAGTAACATTTATTTATTTGTTTCCTTTTATTTATTTGTTTCCTTTTGCTTATATTAATTAATCTTTTATAAGTTGAAAATTTGCATTCCTTTTCTAGGCTTTTTTCAGTTTTTTTTAATAAGAAGTGAAAACATTAAAAACAATTATAAACTTTTAATATTCCTTCCAACCCGAGGCTAAAGGATAATGGATTAATTAACAATTTGTTTTTGGAGGTGTAAAATGTATATTATTATATGATAAAAAAAGTTGAAATGTTTTATTTTTAAATCATGTAAGATGTAAATTATTATTATTACGAGGTAAAAATGTTGAAATATTTTATTTTTAAATTATGTGAAGAGTTAGAAGGTTGTGAAAGTTCAACTTCGAGCTAAAGGATAATAGTTTAATTAACAAGTGTTTATCTAAAGGTGCAAAATCAATATTTTAATGAGATAAAAAAAAGATAAAAATATTGAAATGTTTATTTTTAAATTATTATATCTGCCTCCGGCTGGTATATTGTAATCGTTCGATTTCAAACAGCGTTGACTTTGGGTATTAGTTGGTGCATATTGGTGCATATTTAACGGATTAAAATCTCTATTCCAAAGTTTAACTTTGTAACATGAAAAATAACAATTTTTAAATTTATTAAAATCGTATTTATTTGTGTTGCTATTGGGTAAGCAGGGATGATGTCATCCTCGAAGTTTGCTATCTGGATTTGGGTCGACACGTAGTAACAATGACATCATATGTTTCACCTACCCGCCTTCTTCTTGTCTCCTGGGGCTCAACTGAATTTTGAAATATGCATCGGACTTTGGATCTGGACCGTTGATTACTGGACTCTGCAACCTCCGCTTTCATCCTGGCCGTTAATCCCTCATCTAATCTGTGCCATGCATTGTCTGTGCCAACTCCCCCCTCCATTATAATGCCTTACCAGACGACAAGGAATTCACGACGGATTATTATGAATTCCCCGCGCTTGGCAGGTTTAGAAATTGCAATTCCTGAAAAAACCAATTGTATTTATAGTCAGCTTAGT
>LPNX010182020.1:0-12294 GCA_001517045.1 Pseudotsuga menziesii | reverse complement strand
GACTAGCATTTGTTAAATTTATAAGCAATCTACTCCCGTATTTTTAGGTACTAGATTTTTTCACTTATCAAATTATATTTGTAATCCAATTATGGTATAATGTTTATTTTGTTTAATATTAACCTAAAACATAAAAAAACCATGAAAATTGTAAACAATGATACTACTTTCAAATTGTAATTATATTTGTTTTATCATATATTTTTATAGCAAAATTATCCTATTGCTATATATTTTCAATCTCTTCTTAGGGGCAGGTACTAAGCAACTTTGTTGCTTATTCCACTTGTGTAAAATATATATCATTGTGATATTTAAAAAAATGAAATGTTTTATTTTTAAATTATGTAGAGACTTAGTAGTCTCTTGAATTTTCTTTTACTAATTATAAATTAAAATACAAATATTCTTAGAAGGCATTGTTTTTTTAACATTTGTTACAAATAAAATATCTCAAACTATACTTAAATGGCATAGTTGCATTGTTATATAGTGAAATTTATGAACATCAATTGACTTGAGCAACCATTTATGTTTTTACGCTTCTTTCTACCAAAGTTAAAATTATTTTCCTTTTATATTTTCCGTACTAGATCTACTTGTACATGCGAGGATTAGTTATGTTTTATTCTCTTTCAATATATATCTATGTTATAGAAATTTCCAGTAATGAATGATAATGTAAGGATGTTATAATTGCAATATGATGAATCTATTGACACATTAAGTTTATTAATTGGACTTAAGTTTTTATAATAAGGTTTGCTAATAATAAGTAGTATTTTCTAGCAAATAAACTTTATTAAAAAAAAATAACTTTAGTCATTCGCTATTACATTGTATTTTTCCAAAAACATAAACATTAAAATATTTTAAAAATTAATATTTATATTTTTAATTTATTCTAAAAATTAAAAGATTCTAAAATTTTATCCAATTTTATGAAGAGTGTGATCATAATCTTAATGTTTTAATGAGCACACCCACATAGTTTTTAGTTGGATTACCACAAGGATCAAAGAGTAATTTCTTATATTTTTTTTTGTTAAACTGTTCAACTCCAATATATCTATGTCTAGCTATATGTTATCATAGACATTCTTCTTGTTGTCTATTTATCAAGTATAACTTTTTTTTATATTGTTTTTTATCTCATGTTCATCTAGTTATATGCTATGAATTGTTGGTTATCTATTCATTAGCTATGAGTTACCCATGCATGGTTGCAAGTTATTTTTTATATTCTTTTTTTTCTTATAATTGTTTATTTCAAATTTTGAATCACTACCATAAAATCAATCTTGAAAGTACACTTGTCTCATCCTAGTCCCTAGATGAAAAAACATAGGTCATAGTCCACCCCAAATCTCAAATAAAAACACCTATCCACGTAATTATAAATTTTCTATACTACTATCTTTCATTTTAATTGATGCACAACTACTACATTAAAGACTGTAAAGTGGTTGGTGGGCGCACCTAGTCACTTAGTTTTGTGGAGATGGTTGGTTGCTAAACAAAGACTAAACATTAAACTAATTGCAAGATCATTATAATTATTTATTCATGGTATAACATAAACATTAAACTAATTAATATAAATATAAAGCTAATAATATTTAATAAAAAACTGATATGAAAAAAAATTGATATCCGTTTAACTTAATTAAATTTATTTAAATATTAATCAAAATGCATTTAAACATAACAATGATATACAATTTTGTTGTTAATTTCACTGGTTTAAACATTAACTACATAACAACCTCTAAAACTAATAAATGGTTTTAGACATATAGATTATCATAACAAATTAGTTATAAATTTACATCTAAATGTTGTTGGTTTTGGATTACATGCATAAAAGCTATGCTTAATATATTTTTTTTATAAACTATATGTATTGTTTATTAAATTAAATTATAATTTGTTTATATAATATTTAAGAAATGAGTTGGTACAAGTAAATGGTAGATTTGTTATTGTATTTTTTATAATAATATATTATTTTGTAGGTAGTGTTTATAGGACGATTTTTTCAAAGAAGATTTTCAATTAGGCACTTGTCCAAAGTCATAAAGCCTCAATCCTTGAATAATCTTAAGTTTTATGGATTGCAAATCAAGATAGTTTTGGAAATATCGTTCAATCTCTTGGTTGATTTGAAAGATATTGTTAAAATGTTCATAAAGAAGGTTAAGGTTAGTGTTGATTTTTGAAAAACAATAATATGTTTAAATTTAATAAGGTGGTCATTAGGTTTTTATCTTTTGAGGGTATTAATTTGGTTTTTGAAATCTATTCATCTTTATTAGCTTAAAGAATTAGTCAATTGTATTGTAAACCGTAACCAAAACAATTGTTGATCCAATTTTTCCAAAAAAAGGACATAGAATTGGTAAACATTAATGAAAATCATCCTTAAAATGTAGGTTGATTATGGAGGTGAAAAGCATAACGCTGGTTGATATGAAGGAAGGGAAGCATTGAGGAAGACAAATGATGACAACTTTTCTAAAATCAATAATAAAATATGATTGTTATGAACAATGAAAAACTTAGACACTTTAGAGAGAGAGGGTATATTTACTTGTCCCATATCGGACATCCACACCGGGAAATTTTAGGGGCGAAATTTAGCCCGTGGCCTATTTTTTGACCTTTTTCTCCAAAAAAGATTCGCTAATTTCCATTTTTTTTCTAAATTGATAAACCCCAAAATTGGCTAGAAACTATATAAAACCCTTGGAAATTTGAATCCTTCTAGAAAAATATTGCCCAATATTTTATGGTTGGAAATTTAAGAATTAGTAAGATTTTCAAGGCTTTTTTTACTTCAAGAAAATTATGGATCGTTAAAAATTTCCCTAGATCCATACATAACATATCTATATGGGGTCAAGGGTGGTTGTTCACAAATAAATTGAACTTTATAGAAGAAGATAATATACATCAATGCGAGAATTTTATTGCAAAAATAAAATCTTGTCACATCAAATTATTAAAAGAGAAGATGAGTTAGTGTGATCTAATAACCATTTCGGAAGCGTACTCCAAAACCATGTTACCTTGCTTTAAATATAGAACAAAGTCAAAGGTAAATTGTGTGGTGGTAGAAATTGCTCTAGCAATTAAATTACCCTTCAAAGGCTCAAAATTCAAATCTTCATGTTGTGTCTCTTAAACAAATTAAATTCCCAACTAGGGACAATTTACAAAAGATGAATAGGTCTCGTTAAGATGCACGTTATGTAAGAAGGGTGAAAAAACAAACTTCCATATAGAATTTGATTATTGTTATACCAAACTAGTATGCGTTGAGATTGAAGGGTTGATAGCCTTAAAAAATGTTTGCAGCGGTTTTTCTTTTGCATATGCATTAAAAAAATGGTGAGTGAATCCTTTATTCATGGCTTACAAAGTGCTCCCAACTATCATAGCATGGGGATTGTGGCTAGCATATTATGTTAGTTTATTTGAAGGAAAAATTATCTTACCTTTCTAGTGTGCTTCTCATAGCATTTGCTTTTTTCTTTAATCCCTGGTTTAAACAAGGATATGTTTCAACATAGATTATGAATGAGATAGTGGACAAGGAGACTCATTGGGCTTATTTTGATGTGGTTGCACAAGAATCACCATATCCTTGTGGAGTGGGACTCATATTATATATAAATTATGGTTATAACATCATGTTTAGGGTCGAATAGGCCTCGATACAGATAATTCTCCAAAGCTTATGGCCCTTAAACTATTTTTGTTGTTGGCTTTTGAGATAGGAATAAATAGATTACAAATATTTGTAGATTCTTTGAATGTCATAAAATGTATAAAGGAGGAGTAGCTTTGAAATGATGGTCTTATTCCTTTTATTAGAAGTGGTTAGAAGAGTATGTATGAGCTTCAATGATCTCTTCATAAAGCAAATTTATAGGGAAAGAAATTAGATTATTAATGATTCATTAAAATCTAGTATTCATATGGAGTTTGGAAGTTGGTACATAATGTGAGATATAAATGGTTTGCATTTTGCATATTATCACCCTCCTTTTCACAAAGTCCCTCAAATTCAAATTTGAGACAATCACTAGATTCGTCACATTTTTCACTTTATATGAGGGTTTTATCCATATATTATCGATTTTGTATTCTTGTATTCTAATAAGGCTAATATGTATTGATGTTAATTAGCTATAGATTGGAAATATTTTGGAACTTCTTAGGAGGAATAAGCTAGGGCCCAAAATATGTAATCAATGGTTAAGCCCAAAATATGTTGAGAGATGTTTGAACAATATGCTTTTTAATTAATTTAAACTATCAAATATTAATTAAATATTTAAATTAATTAACTATTTTTTTTAAAAGATAATTTTTTTGTGTGTGTTCTCTATACACTTCTATCCATTGAAACGTGACCTTTTTCATAATCACCTAAAATCATTTATAACATAACAGCTATGTAGATACGAATCATAACTAACTTAAAGAGTAAAAGGGTGTAAAAATCAATATACAAGTTAACATACACATCAGGTTAACCTAAAGTTACCATGTTTGTGTAGTGCCCCTCGTATACCTAGGTGCCAATGTGTGCAGAGATTTTGTTTTTATGTTTACACTATTACTATAGAGGAGTCAAATCTGTTAGCAGCAACCTTGTTAAGAAAGATTCATGCACATTGTAAACAATCATTTGAGAATTATCTTTTTGCAGTATTACCTTCCTATACAAAATTTAGCATTAAGAAGCAATCTTTCCTAAAAGGTCGTTCTTAGATTCAGTTCATACATAATAAGACTTTCTACATCTTCCTCATCATGAGGACAAAAAGGTAATATACCAAAAGCACCTAAGATAACAATGTCAAGGGCACTCAAATTGTGACATCCCAAATGAAAAGATTGTGAAACTGTTTCACTCTATATCAGGAAGACTTAGTTATGCCAATTGGATTAAGCTCAGTTTGATCATAAAAATCTTCTTAAGGAATACCAAAAGATAACATACATATTCTTTGTTTTTTTTTCCGTGTGATCCTACTGCTACTTGCAAAACCTCTTAAACCAACCTAAGTCATAAGACACATTTCATACTACAAGCAAGGAATACGAGGAGGTTGATTTGACTGCCTCCATTTGTCACTTATTTTACAACCAGATTATATAAGGGACATACACAAGTATATGTAGATTATATTTATAATTTCCATGAGTTCTTTTCTATTCACTTTGAATTCTTGTCATTGCAGGATGATTCGACTACTTGTCCTGCAAGCACTTCAATAATTCTATACAATCACAATCAGAAGATCTTTTCTCAATTCATAGGTTATTCATTAGACATAGTTAACATAGGCATGACAGATACAATGCTTTGTTCATGTAATAATCCTTGGAATGATACTGGTCTATATCAACAAATTTTAACTATGCATGAATAAAATCCCTATCACCATTCTTATACCATTCGTCGAGCAATCCAAGTACAAGCAACGGGCGAAGGGACAAGAATCCCTGAGGCGGCTGTTAAGATACAACAGGGTTAGACAGTTACAGAATAGGATAAAAATAATCGAATGCATATATATACTGTATAGTGTCCTACCATGCTTCCATCGTCTGCATCTTCCTGCACTTCACAACTTAGCATTAATATTAAACTATTCAAAGAGGAAATATAAGCTTAAAATGCAACTAGCCACTTGAACGACTAACACTAACAACTAGTAATTAAAACTTCTTTTTCTAAGTTAAAGAATGATCCGATTGAAAGCTTCGCTTCGACTTTCCACCCAACCAACTGACTCTATCTGGCGTGCGTTCTTCCACCTAGAGTCACCCCCGAGCTTGGGCGACAAATCCACTAAGGTTCGGGAGTGATTTAACTCCTTTACCAAGCTTATTGTGACAATGTATAAAATGTTACCCCGAGGTATTACCAGATCTTCCAGGTATAACCCCTTCACTCCATGCTTTAGGTTATATATCGCATACTCCGAATTACACAAGCCAAGAATCCTATTACTAAAATCTTGTAATTATACTATTGATATGGTTTAAAGTAAGTTTCATACATACTCTTATTCATGGAAAAGTTTCCAATATATATATATAGACATCTAGTCATGGTATATAACTTTAAACCCAAAGCAATGTTTATCTTACACTTAAATATATATAACCATAGTAATGTTCTCACTATAATACATATATATATATATATGTATATTGTGAAGCAAGGGTGTTGAAAAAGTAATGTTTATAACAACACAAAGTATTAAGCGTTGTGCTTGGACCATTTGGGTATATGGAGATGCCAGATCAGTTTTGAATCTATTTTCCTTTTCAACTACACAATTACACACTTTTATAAGTTGGGCGCATCCTAACACACTAGGCAAAGTCTTGATTCATTTGTTAAACCTAATATTTTCCATTCAATCAAAATAATCTCAGATAACTTTTGCAAACATACCAAAGTTATCGGTTTGGAAAATTACGTGAAGAACCAACACCAACACAAAAAAAAAGCACTCTGCAACGCAGTCAAAGAATACGTTAATTTCCAGCTTTAAAATGGAGACATGGAGGAATGGAGTATCAATCCAGTTCTTCACTAAAAACACAAATCCAGATCTATATAAAATCGCTGGTAATGGAGAAATCAAATTTCAAATTTCCAGATCTGTACAAACTTGCTGACAATGGAGTATTAATCCAGTTCTTAACTAAAAACACAAATCCAGATCTATATAAAATCGTTGGTAATGGAGAAATCAAATTTCAAATTTCCAGATGTGTACAAACTTGCTGACAATGGAGTATTAATCCAGTTCTTAACTAAAAACACAAATCCAGATCTATATAAAATCGCTGGTAATGGAGAAATCAAATTTCAAATTTCCAGATCTGTACAAACTTGCCGACAATGGAGTATTAATCCAGTTCTTAACTAAAAACACAAATCCAGATCTATATAAAATTGCTAGTAATGGAGAAATCAAATTTCAAATTTCCAGATCTGTACAAACTTGCTGACAATGGAGTATTAATCTAGTTCTTAACTAAAAATGCAAATACAAATCTAGACAAAATCGTTGACAATGGAGGAATCAATCTGGTTCATAAAAACACACTATGAAATTCGACCTCACAAATTTAATGTAGATAAATTTGAAAAGCCATTTCAGAAATTACATCCCATATTATAACTCTCATATTTGAAGCTTATCCAAGAACGCAGACGGACATATCACCATTCTCAGATCTAATGCAGATCTCAGCATCAACGCAGAGTTGGAAAACAATAATAATGCATATCCTTTTAGATATGAAATGAATATTAACATAATACCATAACGGAAGTTCCATACCAGATTGACGGCACAGATGAATGGACATCGATTCAGAGTAGTTTGCTCCAGCCCCATCATTCCCTGATCGCAAACATGGCCCCTCTCTTTACCCAAAAACCACTACTCTTACTATGCACCGGAAATTTATATCGGGTGAAAGTATAAACATCCGGGCGACCTTCCCCAAAAGGGGTCCCCCTTACAGCTTGCATTTCACTTCTATAAAAGGTCGTAGAGTTTTCAAATTCTTCTCTTCCCATGCATGTGGGATAAATGCTTTTGCCTTAAACAATCAATTTATGATCGGCAACTAACTTCACTTTTAGCATATCTTACCTTTCTAATTATTCATCTTAGCTTTCACCTTTAGTATAAATTTATCCTTTCTAAAATTCATATTAGCTTTTTCTTCATTTGTAGTGCCCTTTCCATTTAACTAAATTAACCCCTTTAAATGTGGAGAGTACTTTGGAAAACAAGTGGGACATTCCCAGTTCTATAATATAAAGTTCTCATATGAAAACTACACATTATTATATTATTCACATATTAAAAATAGTGTTCCATTCTATATATACATATAGCATATTATGACGCTCCACAACAACCATTATCCTTTATTAATTCCCATTGTGCTACCTTTTAATATATACAAATATATATATGTTAAAGAGTATTTGTCATATTAGCCTCGAATTATTTTCAGCATATAGAATGTAGTGTAAAAGAGCTTTTTAACCATACATAAGGCATTATATACAAATTAATGAAAAAGGTTTTCCTTTTAATCATATTAACCTTTTCTTCTATAATTATGAGTAGGTGTCCTTTTGCTTTTATCCTTTGATATCATTTGTCATTCTGCTTAGCATAAGGAAAGTGTCTTTGTATTAATTAATATAAGATTTAACTCCCATACTCCTATCGTTGCATGGTCCCCTTAAAATTAAAGCATTGTTTTTCTTAATCGACTCCACTATAGATACCAAGACCGTCATGCTAGTAATTGAACACTACTCTCTATTCACTTAGTATTTACAAGCACACAACTATTTATTTCATTGATTTTCTCGGTTCCCTTTTTCCGGAAAGCCCCTTCCCCCTAGTGGATTCGTCGCCAAATGTCGTTTTAGTCATTCGAAGCTTTCAGTCGTTAATCCTATCAATTATAACCATAACTTGACAGAGGTTTATAGTGGATACTTACAATGATGCTTACTTACACTGTGAGCTCTAGGTCGAGGTGGCGAGGGATGTTACAGTTTGCTTATTCCTAAGTGGTGTAATTAAGCTCATAACGACATGAAATCAACAGCATACTAGACCAAGCAACTTAGACATGACCCTTAATTCTAGTATTCAATTATAGTACAATGCAACCCATTACCCATTAGCAATGGCAAAGGGACGTTGTCAAAATTGTGCAATCAAAGATCATTAGAGGATATATGATGAGAATTTCCTTTACTTCTCATAATTCTTATGTCCCTACTTGCAATCTCATATTATGGAAACATTACATCCACCTAACCCCTATAATAGTTAAGTATAGGGTCTTTGTGCTTTATTATCAATCATTACCCAATACCATCCATATTCCCCATGTCTTGAAGTCATAACCAAATGAGTAACCTCTCTGCAAAGCTCCTTGTATCCAACACGACACACTAGCAAAGAAAATATCAAGCATCACATCACACGATAAAACAAAATCTAACAATCCAACTCGCTATTTATCATAGTACATGTCATTACTATCATCGAACTCCCACATAGTCAATATTATGTAGGTCAGATCACTAATACATGTAAGCATGAACATCATAATTGCATCCACACCATGATCTTAAACATCCTAACACATAAGATCACATATAAATGTAAAAGCATCTATATTTAGCTCATTGTCCTATACATAAATATGGAATGAGAAGCTGACATTAACATGATACATCAACATTTATACATGTATGAGCAAATCATAATCTCACATCACATAATCTAAATGGCCACATGCCAGTGTATACTAGGTCATAGGTATAAATAGGTCAGGCCAACCCCTACTCATTAAGTGTTTGACATGAACCATAGCAAACCAAATCATAATTTTGTTCTCATTAATACATCACAAGGATAAACTTCCTCCTATCAAGAATGCAAATATGCACAATCATTTTATCTAACCATGTTTAGTAAAAATCTAACAAACAATTTTTCTTAGCCAATAAATAATATTAAATTCACATTTTAATCAATGCACCTCATAAAATCCATTGTTTCTTAGCCGATACATAATATTAAATTCACATTTTAGTGAATGCACCTCATAAAATCCATTGTTTCTAAGTCTCCATATTGATAAAAACAATGTCAACCAATTCTTCTCTCAAGAAATCCTCAAGAAATCTAGCTAAAACAAGATACCTAACATAGGGCTTTGATAGCTAAATATTTGAGGTCAAATGTTGAGGTATTAAGTATGATTCAAGTAGTAAAATCGCCATTTTTTAAATAATTTGCATGTCATTTCAACATTGCATGTTTGAAGGACATTATCCCGCCAAATTCCTTAGAAAGTCTATGCATCATCATTTCATCTGGTAAACACTAAAGCCAAAAACATGGACAAGAATCTATGCTTAGTTGTACCAAGATGGCTTTATGTTGAAAGACAATGAGGCTTGTCTCTCCAAAGCATGACAAGGTGTCATACAACGTATCTCAAGCCCATTAAACAACATGATGATGGAAATGAGATTATTTTCTCCTTATATTCTAAGGACATTAATAATTTTATTTATACCCTTTCCAATGTTTATATTTATACTTATAGGGGAGACGAGTTAGTCATTGAGACACCTTGTTGCCTCTTGAAAAGCATGCATCTTAAAAAGAGAATTTGTTTCTATTATATTAGAAAATAATAACAAATATAATATTTATGGTTAGTTATGATGAGTGAGTAATATTTTTTATAACATTTTTTAAAAATTTAAGTATAGTGTCATAAGTTGGCTCAACTACCTATTGCACATGTTGTTATTATACCTGCCTCAACAGGTATATTGTAATCGATTGCAAGTCAACTTGGGTTGACTCACCTATTAGTTCAAAGGTAAATAAAAATTAAAATGTTGTTTATAATGTTTAACTTTATAATTTTATAAATAATAATTTTTAATTATAATAAAAATGTATTTATTTGTGTTGTAATTGGCCAATCACAGATGATGTCAGCTTTGGAATTTGGTATCTGGTTTTCAGATGACAAGTGGCAACTATGACATCAAGATAAGTACATAATTTCATCTCCTTCTTTTAGAATTTCCCAATTTCAATAGAAAGCTGACCATGGTCAATCTATGACAGCTGAACAAAGAAGGAGTTCTGCTTCTTAGTGGATTGGATTCGAGACTTTCCAAAGATCTTCCTTCCGATCTTCAAAAGCTCCGTTGCAAGGTTAATATGCCTGCCTATTTTTTTGAAATCTGCAAGTGAATTAGATGACAATCGGTCGCTTAATAGTGTATTGTATGTTTGTGTTCCAGGTCGCTTTCCAGGCCATAAGATTTGCACCACCAATTCAAGCACTGGGGAACAGACTGGCAAAGAGAATGTGGAAAGAGGGTCCTTACATAGCTCTTCATTTACAGCTCGAGAAAGATGTGTGGGTTAGAACTAGATGCCTTCCTGGCTCTGGTTCAGAATACGATCAGATCATCCAACAGGAGAGGAAAAGCCATCTGTCTCTCCTCACATCACGATCCAACATGACTTACATAGAGCGCAAGCTTGCTGGCCTATGCCCTCTTAATGCCATGGAAGTCGCCAGGTAATTTTCTTTCCCTTTCCGTTTATTCTTCACTAATTGTAAGCCTCGTATTCCTCAAAATTTTCGCTATTGCAACAGACTTCTTAAAGCCCTGGGAGCGCCCACAAACAGCCGCATATACTGGGCAGGTGGAGAACCGTTAGAAGGAAAGAAGGCGCTGGAACCTCTGATCAAACGCTTCCCTAATCTTTACAATAAGCAAAGCCTGGCCTTGCCAGGCGAGCTCGAACCTCCGAGTAACAGAGCATCGCTTCTTGCTACAATCGATTACATTGTGGCACTGAACAACGATGTTTTTATGGCATCACCTGGGGGAAACATGGGCCGTGCCATTTAGGTGCTCTCTTCTTCTGAATCTCCGTGCTTAGAATTCTCTCACATATTCTATCCATAGTTCAATCAGGCAATTTATTAATATATGATTGTACAACAAGGCCACAGGGCGTACTCAGGCCACAGAAAACACATAATTCCTAATAAAAGGCAAATGCTCCCTCACTTCCTTGACCAAACATTGGCTGAAGAAGATTTCAACGACATTGTTAGGCATCTGCATAACGAATCTCTTGGGCAACCAATATTCAGAACCCATAAATCAGGGCGTGATGTGGTGGCTTACCCAGTTCCTGAGTGTATGTGCAGTACAACCAGTCCAGGATATAACTTATAAATTAGTCCAGACAGCCATTAAAACTTGATTGAGCTGCAAATAAACCATGGCTCGAAGCTTGACCGAGTATTTGCAAACGGCGGTTAATATAAACAACTGCGGACCCTAAATTATTAGCTGTGTGGCGAAGTAGACTAGTCAAATATAAGCGATCATCGTAAATATGATATGGCTCTCTGCCTATATATTTCTCATGTTTTTGCAGGAGACCACACATTTTATTTGGGTCATCAAAGGCCGACTGAGGAATTTCTGAAAGCCTTTGAACAGATTCTCCGGGGCTACTGAGGAGATTTACGGCAGGGCCACCGCTGTAAATATAAAGACAACATGGTATCGGTGTGTTCCCTGCAACCTGCTCATAAGTCGGTCCAGCTTGTTTATGAAATTCCTGTAACAATCAAAAGTCGTGCAAACACAGTGAGAGCGAGAGA
>LPNX010182010.1:49612-99558 GCA_001517045.1 Pseudotsuga menziesii | reverse complement strand
TACTTCTAAAACTTATACTTAGAAAACCACACTGCAACTTTGAAGCAGCTCAAAGAAAAATCCGCAGAGTTAAAAATACACAGCCAAAAAATTCTGAAAATGCTCACATCACATATTGACATGTCCTCTTCAAAAGGGTATCTTTGGTTTTTCAATTTTTGAAAAAATAGAAAAAATTCCTTTACGTGGACATATATGTGTTTAAAACGATGCTGAAATCGAATGTGGTTACTTTCGAAAAATAATAAATAATTGTATAATGCGAAAAAAATTAACAAAAAAATATGCACATCACACTGCATTTTATGTAGATCATGCTCATATATTTATTTTTTTAAAATTATTAATGGAAGATTAAATTACTCTACGTGGACACGAGCCACTTATTAGCTTCTTCAAATTTTTAAGGTCACACAGTTCATTAAATGCAAAAATTCACACATTAAATGACATCGGAATATTTTTAAAAAAATATCACTATGAAGCCAACATAATATTCTACAATTTGTTTTCTTACTGCAAGTCAAAATTCACATGGCATATATGCGTTTTGAGGGCTTCTATCTAGCACATGAGTAAAAAATCAGGTTTTCATCGCCAAATTTGGCTAAAAAGTGTTACCCATCTTCATGGAATCACCCAAAAACAAATTAGTCTAGTCCAAGTTTCAAAAGGATAGAAAGGATGAAATGGTCATCTTCCTTCTCAACTTCACATTGCTTTAATTGGAGTAGAAGGTTCTTAAACTTAGTAAAGAAGTCATTCATGGTCTCAAAATTGCCCGGGTTTAGAGATATCATTTCATTCTCCAGCTGATAGATTCTTAAATCATCTTGCTTATAAAATGGAGTAGTAAGTTGTTCTCATATTGCATTGGGTGTCTTCAATCCAGTGACGTGGAAAAAATGATCCTTTGAAATGGAGAGGCATAGAAATCCATATGCTTCATCAAGTTTGTTCCAATATTTTGTTTTCTATGCTAATGCATTCGAATCCTTCTCCGTATCCATGGTGACTCTGTATAGTCCTTTGGAGAGCAATTGAATCTCAGTAGCCTCCTTCCAATGATGATAGCTGAAAGGAGTGAGAAGATTGCTTGAAGAGGAGTCCATTTGTAGCTGTAGTGAATGCAATGGAAGTGCTTGAGATACCTTCAAATTACACAAAAAAACACAATAAGGTTGAACAACCTACACTTTTGGAGTTTTCTTCATGCTTGGATAGACTTCTCTAGACAGAATCTAGAGGGAGCAAGGCTATTTTTCCAGGACTTATGTAGAAAATTCTCTACTTCTAGTGTAGAGTTGGAATGATTTTGAGCAATTTTGCTCAAAATTATTCATAGATCCAGCTAGAAACCTGTAGAAGGATTGGATTTTCCTGCCATGGATCTGATACCATATAAAATTGGAGTCACAACAATCTAAGGAACAAGACAAAAACTTACAATAGATTTCACAGATCAATTTTTCTCAGAAATGACATGAAACAATGGAATTAGGAGTTGCAGCTGTATATTTTCTTATCATTAATAGTAGTAGTGATACAATGTAAGACAATGGCATAAGGATCCATGCAATTTGAATCCCATAGAAGTCATTCAAATTGATTACATGAGAGTGGCTTACTTGTCAGTTAAACATCATTCGACACATCAGCTAAGCACTTAACTCCAAGTTAATTGACTCTAACTAACTCAGAGGCAGTTTGGATTGACTTTAACTGAATAAAACTCAACTACATGCCAACAAGTAAGTGAGGGTGCATATATGACTTCAGTTAGGTGAGTTGAACTAAACCGTATTGAACTGAGTCACCAAAAGTAGCCGGAGGCTCCTTTAATCACTCTAGTTAACTAAAAATTTACCAAAAATAGGCTAATTGATGAGGAAGGTGCCTTTGCAGCTCCATTTTAACTAAAAGGTAGGTGAAACAACCATTAGTTAACTGAATGTGGCACATATGTCATGCAGATCAATCCAGATTTGCTCTAATTAGTCTCCCTAATTGAAAGAGAAGACTTAGTTAGGCTGCATGATTGAAGGAGGAGATCCACTTGGTGATGCACACATGATGTAGTCACATATTCGAGTGAGGAACTTAGGATAAGTGGTAAATTAGGCCAAATAATCCAAATAATGATGTGTGGGGTGATAATGATTCCAACAATTATATTTAGATCAATGTGAATCTTGGTCATATGATCCCAAACATACCATTTCTAACATGAGGGTGGAAGAAAGGATGAGGGCATACATGCACAAACCCAAGCTCTGACTTGAGATATTAGCCAATAAAGAAAGTTTGGCTAAAGTATTGACTTTGTTGATGGAAAACCTTAACAACATGTTGAAGACACCAAAACCCAATTGATTATGAGACTAATGAATCAAGAACAAATTGGAGAAATTTCTCATAATCTGATTTAGGTTGGAGATGTAGAGTCAAGGATGCTACAGTGCACAATCAATATTCTTCAGAAAGTAGATAGAGATGGAAATATAAGTCTTTGTAAGAAAATTATAACAGTCTGATAAGAAAAGACAATCAAATCAAAATAAAAGCAAAAACAAGTGCCCTAAGCCAACCCAAAAGGAGAATCCCTAGCATGGTCATCGATTTTGTTGCAATGAAAAGTCCCCTAATGGCCATGGATAAGAAGCATCACATAGAAATTGACCATAAATACAACTCTTGATCACCAAAAAGAACAATCCATCAAGCATTTATAACCAATATATAACTGAACAAGAAAGATAAGAAACCAACTTGGAATCCAACATCCCATGAAGTTTCCTCTTCTTGAATATTTCTATCTTATTTCTCCTTCAATCACATGGAAGCAACAAAGATGTGAACTGCAACAATAGATGGCTATAAATGAATAAAACAATTGACTATAAATATGTCTATTAGTGCATTAAAAAACTACATTTTCATGATTAAATAACATGAAATGAATAAACTGATCTAGGTAGAAAATATGGTCTTTATTGATAATGACAACAAGTACAAGGAAATATGTCACATATAACCATGGCAACATAGTTCAACAACTGGATTCCTAATTCCTCAACCCGACCCATCAACATGCAACTCCAATTCCAACTCTTGGAACATACTTCAAGAACATGCCCAAGAAAGTGATTTTTTGGTTACTAGCAAGATAAAGTAAGGGCTACTGAAAACGCAAGATTCCAGATTTGGGAAGATGGATTGTATGTTGGAGCCTAATCCATCAAGTTAGGTGAAAATGAAGAGTCATCTTCAAAGTTCCAACCTACACCTTAGGAATATGGACCCAAGGGTCATCTCATTGTATCTATATGTACATAAGTTAATGAGAGAAATTCCCTTTCATGCCTATTTGTTATGCCTTTCATTGACTATGTTTTGTCAATTACTTGTATGCCCATTCATGCATCCCGAAAATGGTATTGGAGATCCTATTGTTCTTAGTTAAATGAAAAACTATGGTATGTTTCATATCATTTGAACGAGATATGTTCTTCTTATTTCCTAAGAATTAGAGTTAGTCAAAGCTTAGTTGATTCATGCTTATCATTGCCTTTCTTGCAGAGTTCACCCATTGTCTTGCGAGCAGGAGTTGTCCATTTTGTGAATCATCTTCTTCTTGAAGAAACACATCATCATTTTGAGTCTATCACTGAGTGTGGAGACTCGTCACTGTTCATATCCATGCTCTCTAATATGTGGTTTCTCACATGTGAATTGCGCTTATCTACATTTTATGGGCCATCAAATATACGTGTGATGGAATTCTACAAGAGCTCATATTGTTTGATGTTGAGGGTACACGAGAGAAAAATATTGTAAGCTGAGAATCTCAATTCAACCACACCTAAGTTCTTTATGCCCGGTGGAACTCCTACATAGAGTTCTCATTTTTTCCGCATGATGTTATTCTCTTGTATTATGTTGGCCGATTGAATGTTGTTGCTATGAGACTTTCTCTTTAGTCGTGACAACCTCTCGTTTCATATGAATATCTTGACCTTCGTCGAGTTGTGTTCGCTGTTGACTATGCGAAGGATACATCTCCAGCGTGAATGCATCTACCTGCGTGCAACTCTTTCCATCATTGTCGTCTTCTCTTCCTAACTATGCACACTGAACCCAGCTATGATGTCTCTTGTGCGTCATTATTGGTATTATTATTTGTATTATTACACACATGATTTGATTGTGTATTCCATTGGCTGTTATGAGTGTGAATTCTATTTGTTGGTCACCCCTCTATGAGTTTGTTTGAGTGCTCCTCCATGCCTGGCTATAGACTGAATTCATGAGTTTGTTGGGTGCCACCACTGATATTGCTTTTCATGTATTTAGTTGCTAGGTATTCATTTTTAATTGATCTATCTCTTCACAATTAAAAAAACCTAAATTGAATTCCTTCACCGTTATCGTTCTAAGTGGCTTGCCTATAGTCACCTTGATTCCTTGCTTGAGGTAGTCATTGCAAAAAAAGACAGTTAAAACCATTTTTTAAATTCATTGTTTCTACCCGTTCCCCCTCACACCTACAATCTCAAGACTAATTCCTCTGAATGTATATAACTCCCTCTGCAACCCTAATTCCTACGCATTGGAGATTACATTTGCATAAGATATGTTGGTGTGCCATGACCACAGCTATTGGCTTTGAGATATGCACTCTATAGAGATTTATGAGAATTTTGTATTACATGAGATTCGACCCTACAACCCAGAATTCATACAGCTCCTTGGATTGATTTCAGCATTTTGGTTTGAAAATGATCTAATTTTGTTATGAAATATTATATACATTGTTTTACATAATACTTATTGCTGATGAAATATTATATACACTGTTTTACATAATATTTATTGCCTATCAATTTAATGTCTTAAAGGTTTTAAAAATTCAACGAGTCCAGGCAATGATTTTGATGCTCCTCTACTACCATAAGATATCGTTATATGTCAAGCTGCGTTCTCTTCATTTGGCTTGCAGGATGCTGCTTGAACATTGCAGAAGGGGGATGACAACTTTATTTTATTTTATTTTGTGTTGTCCTATTTTTCAAAACATGTTGTAGGTGAAGAGTTGATGATGGTATGCCGTGGTTGCCATGTGCTCCTCCAAACAAATTTCCAACCATAAACAAACATATATATACATGTTTTGCTATCCATTTGAACGTTTTGTTGCCATGCCAAATGGAATTATAATACCAAATTTGGCTGTGTTGTTAGATATTCGACCCATTTTGCGTTGATAGCGTTCCCCATGTTATTATTATTCAAGTCCAGAACCATGAATTCTCGCTTGCACTTACTATCACATGTTATTTGAAGACCGATTTGAGAAGCTGCGACTTGAAGCCTTTATACCTGTGCATGAAGGATCTCCTCGTGAGCTTCTCTATTGATCCATGGATACTCCTGCGTAATGCAACATTTTTTCTTCCACTCGAGTTTGAACACTGAATTCGTTTTGGAGTATATCGTAGAGTTGAATGAGTTGAAGACTCCATGACTGACTGCTCGATATTGGTCCATCCATTCTTGTGTTGAAGACTCCACTTAATTGATGTGTATCTCTCCATACTACTGTGTTTGTGTTTGTTGTGTTGGAACACTGAATACTGAATATTGTCTGTGTGTTACTTTTGATTTTGTTTCATGCTAGTTCACATCCATTGCTAGGTGTTCCCATGAGGATGGGTAACATTTTTTTGCAAGTGGAGGGCGCGATTATCGAAAAAACAAGTTTAATCAAGATTTTGTTAAGCCCTAGATTGACGTTTTAAAAGCTAGATGGAGAGCTTAACAAACGTTCAGTAAAGCTATTTAAAAAAAAGGATTGAGGGTTAAGAAATCCCTTAGTCAAGCTCTATAGCTCGATTGAGGGTTATTTTAACCTTCCTTAGAGAATTTTTAAATAGCTAAATTGAACTATTGTTATTTGTAAAAAAATAATAGAAGTTAGTGGGAAGACTACAAAAAGTACTAGCTTTATGGATCTTTTAATTTGGCCATAGCTAAACCCTTAATCAACCTATTTTTTTTTTGTAAGTAAGCACCCATGGAGTCTTGAACCGGTGACCTTACACAAGGGGTGTCTTAACTATACACCCATTCACCTTCTATTATACATCCCATAGGCATCGACCTATTTAAAAATGTGGTTGAAACCTTAATAGAGGGTTTTTAAGACCTTGGTCAAGCTAATAGCTCGATCGAGGGCTTGAAAAGTAGGATTTTAGCCTTCTTTTCTGCAAATTTATTTTTATTGACCTCTTTTCCAAGCCTAATCCTTATCCTAGGATGCACCTCAGATGACATACTTCATGCCAATGGATTCATCAACGAATCATATATCCATTGGCATATAATTTACAGGTTTTTGAGTTTATATGATAATTTTTCATTTTATTTTCAAACACACACTTATAAAAACGATGTCCACAACTTTGAATCAGTGCAAAGAAAAATCAAGAACATAAAAAAGTATATAACCATTTTTTTAAAAATATATAAGTCCTAGATCAACGTGTCCTCTTGAAATGGGTATTTTTGTTTTTTAGTTTTTATAACGAGTGTTATTTTTACATGCACACACGTGTACAAAATGTGAATGAAATTTTCAATGGCTAATTTCAAAAATTAATAAAAAATATAATTTTTCAACATAAATTAAACAAAAATGTACACCCTAGCTAATTTTGTATAGATTATGTTCATATGTTTTCTTCAAAACTTATGCATTTATCATTAAAATATTTTGCATGCACACAAGCCACTTGTTAACTTTTTTTGAAATTTACAAGAACAAACCTATCATTAACTGCATTTTTGACATATTAAACAATAATAATATTATTTTTTAAATACAACTAGAAAGAAAACATAATTCCCTACAATTCATGTTTTTATTGCATGTTGAAATCCACAAGGCATATATGAGTTTTCAGGGTTTCAATTTAATAAATGAATAAAAAATTGAATTTTCACCATCATCTTTGGCAAAAAAGTGTTACCCATGCTGTTAGCACCTCTATTTTGAACAGTTGTAAAGGAAACAAGGTGGAGAAAAAATAAAGGTTACATGAACTTTGGCTAAGATTAATAATGTGAATCTATTATATTATGGTGTATAAAGGCTAAATTGGTTTGTAATCTGACGGTGTAGAATAAAAGAGGTGAAAATCTATGGTTTGGAATAGATCCACTCTATGGAGATGCGTGGGAGATAAAGAAAGGCGGATGTGGTTAACAAAACACGAAGATCGACGGTTGTGAAACCAAGCAGGTGAAATCTACGGTTGGCAAAGACTCCGCTTTATAAAGAGGCACGTTTTTAAAAAATAAAGGGATCAGCGGAATGTGTACATGCAGTCTTAATCTAACGGCTTAAATAAAAAGCAAAGATCCATCAATGGTTGTTAGTGGTTCCGGAGGATGAAGTTGCACGGTGATTGAAATGGAAAAGCGGTAGCGGAATAAAAACCACGATACACGTGGCAGTGCACAGTGCATTCCACGGAGGAAAGTGGTTAAATTAAAACCGCTTAGTGGAGCCTCCGGAATAAACCATTATATAAAGGCGACGTTGACTTATATTTAAAAAATCACTTTATTTTGCATGCTGGGGACAAGTGAAGGAGACAGCCCGCCATCCTTTCCCAGTCAACCCTACGTGTATACAGTTATAGTCACAGGTAAGCTTCAAATACTTGACCTCTATTTAGAGAATTACCACAATTATCTGTTATGGAGAGAGAGTGGGTGTTAGAAGTTCTTAACCGAATTTTGGATGAAAGAGAAAAATTCATGGTTGATAGAGACAAAAATGTGTATGACCCAGTTCCGTCAGTTGGAAATGTATCAGTTTCTAAGGAAAGATTGTGGCAATATAGTTTACAGGGGAATGACGTTTTGAATGTCTGCAAGTATTTTCTATATTACTTCGCGATTGAACAGACTTTACCGTTTCCTGAAATTGCTGAATGGTGTGCAAGTAATTATTCACCCTCTGAGAGAGTCATTATGAGTCATTCCACGTCCAAGATATTATGTAAGATTGATGCAAAAACTATTCGTGGATTCCCTAATTTGCTTCATAGTTTCCTTGACAGTGGTTAATCTGTAAATGAGTTTGTATTAGTTGATGTATACAAAGGTTGTAAAATTGAGGTTCGATGTGAATTTCTGTCCAGTATTCTTAATGAAGGTCAGTCGTTAGAGGGACTTTTCCTGCCATATAGTATTGGCATTTTCAAAGAAGAAGTGCAATTGGTTGTGTCTTTGGTCTGCCAAATTTTAGGTCTAGACGATGACATTCATGTCAACGAAGTTGTCTTGGGTTTTTTTTATTGAAAATGAGTTCAGTAAGTCATGAGTCTGAGTCCCATTTAGTCCATTACTTCAGTTTGGATGATTATTTAGCAGAAGTCATTCACATCTAGTTAGTTGAGTTCCCAAAAGTCAGATTTTTCAAATACCAATCATACTTGTTGAACATGTTGCTATGTTCAAATGTAACAGAGTTAAAATTCTTATCTACTAGTTTCTCTTCGGATCTTCCGAAGCAAATCAATATGTTCGAGTTCATGAATTCCATTATGTCAGAGATGTACAAGTTGCTATTTGATGATGTATTGCCTAGAGTACTTGAAGAAATGAAGGTTATGATGCAATCATCCCCGGAAGACAGGATTGGGGATTGGTTTTTATATAAAGACTTTATTGTTTCAAGAGTGCATGGTTTCACCGGAGAGCCATACATGCTACCTATTTTTCTTACCCCTACAATCTTTGCACTTGAATTTATGAGACAAAGACTATATGCAGAGGAGGAACATTTCGGAGCATTTAAAAAGTCCTCTAATATCAAATTTCCCCTTAAAGTTGGTCCATTTATCTTTAAAAACAAAAGTGCCTTGATAATTGTGGAAAAATTATTGAAGAATATGGATTTTCAGAAAGAACAAAAGGTCAATTATGATCCATATCATATAATTTCTCAAAGGAAACAAACAAATAAGAACAAACCATTCGATTAAAATCCTAGTGTTTTGATTAAAAGAAGGTAAGTTACAGTAGTTCAAGCGCCATAAAATCCTAGTGTTTTGATTAAAAGAAGTCTTTTTGAAATAAAAAATATGGAGATAGATGAAAATAGTTCGAGTAAAAAGACTAAAGCATTTTCTCAGGATGATCAAGTTTCAAGTGAAATCGTTTTAGAGGAGTTGAAGAAAATAGTTTTGATTCCTAAGAAGTTAGTGCAAATGAACTAGTTTACTTTTGAAAGTGAAAATAATGCAGAGTCCAGTTCAGTTTTTAAATCCAAAGCAGAGTTCATAACAAGTTATGTTGAAAAGCAAATGCAGTCCTTGGAAGAGACTAAAAATCTACTTCCGTGAGTAAGAAGTCTAGGCAACCAAAAGGTGTCACTGATTTCCACTCTGGATGTAGAGAGGAACACCTTAAAATTAGCTATTGTAAGTGACAAAAAAGTGGTTGAGATGGAGGTAAGATTGGATAAAATCAGTGTACCTGACAAGATACAGCTCCACAAACAGACAAGGGATATTATTTATTTAGATTTGTTACATGCCATGATGAAAATCAACAAATTACAAGTTCTAGTGCATAAGTTGGATGTCCAGTTGAAACATGAAAAAATAGAGAATAAAGTAAATTCAATCCAAATAAAGAAGCTACAGGAAGATGTGATAAGCTCGGGAGGTGAACCAAGAAGCACATAGGCCACCGGGAAACTTTTGGAGGAGAAAGATAATACCATTCAGGTATTAAAAAAGAAGTTGAAAATTCCAAATTTTGAACATGCTCAGTCCTCAGAGTTGCTAGCATTACAAGAAGAGAAAGACAAAGCTTATCAAAAAATGATGGAGTATAAAGGCAAAACAGTGAAGCTACAAGAGGAAAATAATAAATGGGAAACAGAGAGAGCTGAGTTGATGACACAAATTTCACAGTTGAAGAAAGATCAGAACGACGAGAAAGAAATTATGGAAGAGTTGATGAGCTAGACTCCTACTGATACAGATTTGTCTATTGTAAATATTGAGAAGCCTTTAAGTGATTTTTCTACTGATGATTTGCTAGTGCTAATGTCACAAGTGAGCTTAAAAGATGTAGAAATCAAGGAATTGAAAGAAGAAAATGAGAAGATCAAATCCGAACTAACTAAAATGGTTGAAAGTAAGAATAGAATATTACATGACAAAAGTGAGTTGCAGAAAAAGTTTAATGAATTAAAAGAAAGGAATACAAGAAAGGCCCATCTACAAGGAGCCAAGCATATAATCTGGGATACATTATCTGTAGAGGTCACTAAGTTCAGGGATTATCTAAATTTCATTGATGACCAAAGTGCATTGGTTAATTTATCCAATCAAAGATTAAAATTAGCAAATGAAACCATGGAGAAGAAGCCCCTAAATACAGCTCAGAATGCACTGAATTTCTTGAATTCCTTACCTTATAAAAAATTGCAGGATATTGGGATTAAAGACAGAGTAGCTATCATACTATGGTCGAAAAAAATCAATTAACAAACATTAGCTTATGAAGGTGGTACAAGATAAGGCGAATGAGATGTCTTCACGTGTAAATGATTTCAGGTGTGCCTTTAGAGAATTGTTTGAAGATGGCCTTCCTTCGTTCTGGGATGAAGAAGGAAGACTTTTTTTCTCAAGAACATTATCATAGTCTGCTAGTACAAAACCGTATGGATCATTCCAAGTTTGATGACTTAGTAAAAGGACTGACTGGGAAAATCATCGTGGACAAGTTAACAGAAGACGTCGAAATATTGCAAAAATTTATGATCGTTAGAGGAGGACTGCCCGCTGTATCTTATGAGGATTATGTATATCTGGAGGTGTCTATCAGAGAAATGACCGGGTATGACACATCAAGTGCAGAACAATGGAGGACCGTGGAGAGATTCGGGAAGACAAAGTATATTCTTCATCCTTAAAAGACAAGTGCTACGGGCTATGGAGCTGTTTATTCGGGCTTTGCCGTCACCAAGTTGATTTTAATTAAATGATCTGTTATCAAAATCGAAGCATGTAGTTTATTCCTATTTGTTAGGGATATGGTTACAAAGACTTTGATTAACAAATTATTCAGTTATTAATCTTCTTGGGAAGAAATTATTTATGTATATATTTGCATTTACTTGAGGTATTGAGGGTTGGAACCTGTATGTTGGATCAATGTTTTTGAGGACATATAATTTTTGAAATAACAAAGTTGAATGTGTTTGGATTATCAGAGATTCCTGTGCCATCTACGTTACAGTCTGTTCTTTTCTTTCCTATGTGATTATTTTTCCAGTGCTTACATTTCATTTTGTTTTCCTCATATCTGAAGCGTAGTGTTGAATAGTTCAAAATTCATGCTTGTTGTGCTCTGACTATTGTTTCAGATATTTCATAAATGTTTCTGCTAAAGTTAGTATGGAATTCATCTTATGATGCTCTATATTGATGGATTGTTCATGCTTCTTCCTTATCCACCTAAAATCAATGAATTACTGTAACTAAATGGTTATCTTGCCTTTGATGAAATCTCATGTATGAGACCTTTGTGCTATCTTTATCTATTTTGACTCCATTGCCCAATGGTTATGTGTGTTGTTTCAACCACCTGCATAATGTTAAAGTGTTGATCATTATATCTGGCCTTGTTAAATTTATATTTGAGAGATCCCTCTCTAGAAAGGAAAGCCAGTTTCTTTCTGAAGTGGTTTTTTGCTGTTACCTGTGAGATTTACTTTTTGCAACATGGGTACATTTTGAGTGATAACAAATTGGCGCCGTTGCCGGGGAGGAAAGTGCAAATCTGCCCTGGGAAGAACGACAGAGTTTTAAAGATAAAGAAAATATTTCTGTGGGAAAACATGAATGTTTGTCAGTGAAGAAGGTTGTATATTTGCCCTGGCGATTCCATTTTAATTTTTTTCAAAATTCAAGAAGTCATTCTGGCTTCGAAAAGACATACATGAGGTAATTATGATACTGAAATTTTAAAGAGTTTGGAAGATCTAGAAAAGTTGTTTAAGAAAAAAGATAAAGAAAAAATAGATATTTCTTTGTTTGGTGCATCATCTTCCTGGGATTCTCACAGTATTTTTCTTCAAGAATGGGAAGTTAATATTGGAAAAGGTTTGTTGAAATCTAAGTTTGAATCTGATCTTAAAAACGCTGAATTTAATCCTCATAGATTAGAGTCTTATTTATTGGATTCCCTTTGGAGAGATTTGCAACAGTCTATAAAAGTTGAAGAAACACTTGTTATTCAAAACAATCAAAATTCCTCATTACCTCTGAATCTACCTAGATCAATGGCAGCCATAGTTTCTCCTTTGCATTTTCCTGTTGTATTGCATGACCTTCCTTAAAATTATTCCCAAAGAATTTCCTTTTTCGATGGAGAAGGAGACATAACTGCAAAACAACATGTGGCTAAATTTGAAGATTTTGTTGACTTGGAGGAAGTTGATTATGTAGATGTTAAAATGCGATTGTTTTCTCAAAGTTTATGGGGTGAAGCAAAGAAATGGTTTAAAGATTTGCCCGCTAGATCTATATTGACTTTCCAAGCTTTCCAGAATGCATTCCTAGAAAGATGGGATGACAAACAAAGTGCTTTGCAGCTCTTGTCCCAGTATAATAGTCTCAAGAAGGGGGGTTTTGAATCTGTTCATGAATTTTCAAGTAGGTTTATGAGGGTTTATAATTCTATTCCAGAAGATATAAAACCTTCTGCGGCTGCTGCTAAACTTCATTATGCTGGAGCTTTTGATAATGACTTTGCATTTTCATTAAGAGAAAGAAAATCAGCAAATCTTGCCGCAATGTTTACAGATGCTTTATAAGTAGAGGTGAATATGATGGCAAGTAGAAAAATGAAACATAGAGACATTGATAGGAGGAAAAAAGAAGAAAATATGCCTTCTACTTCTTCTTCTACCATTGATATTATGTTTGAAATGATGTTGAAGACGATGGAGAAGTTGATGGACAGATTGACTATGGATAATAGGTCATTCAACAGAGAACAAGCTGATCCTCAAATCAGGAATCCAAATTTTAGAAAACCAAATCCTCCTATACCTCCACAAAATAGGCAGAGAGACATGAGAAACCCAAGAAATCAAGAAGAACAGCAAATTAGACCACCATTTCTTGAGAATTATGTTGCTGATGAAGAAGATCCTGCCGAAAATGAAATCCATCTTTTTCGGGAACTAGATTCAAAGATATATCTTAATGAAGAAGAACATAGCATGTTTTCACAGGAGGATGGAAATGAAGAATTTGAGAGGGAGTTAGAACAATATCAGAGGGGTTATCTACATGCTATGGATGATGTATAGAGGAAGATTAGATTGAGATACATAGAAGTTGTTATAAATAAAGGGAGGTTAAATCCAAATCAACCTTCCACTAGTTCATTAAATACAGAAAAAGGAAAAGAAATACAAAAAGCATCCATTGTAAATAAGGAATTTGAGAATGAAATGCAGAAAACAAAAGGAATGAAACCAGTAGCGTCGATAGAGGTAGAAAAAGTTAACTCTAGTTTCAATTTGCAGAATGAGCTTTCCAAGCTGAAAATCTCTGTTCCTTTTAATGAGTTGTTGAGAAATAATGAGTATAGAGATACCATAACAAAGATGGTCAGAGGTCAAGGAGAATTTCAGTATGATATTTTGGAGTTAACAGATGACAATCCCACTATTTCATTTGGGTCGAAAGTTGAAAGCATAGATAATGAAGAAGTTCCTCCTTTTTATTTGAGTTTGATTGTGCATGATATGGTGGTTTATAATGCAATGTTAGATTCAGGTGCATCACATAATTTAATGCCAAAAGGAGTAGTTGAAAGTTTGGGACTCGAAGTGACAAGACCCTATAAAGATTTGTATTCTTTTGATTCCAAGAGGGTGAAATGTCTTGGTTTAATTAAGGACATGGTAGTAACTTTAAATAAATTTCCATCTAAAACAATAGTAATGGATGTAGTAGTGGAAGACATTCCACCAAAGTTTGGAGTGTTGTTATCAAGATCTTGGACTTCAAAGTTGAAAGGTAGTTTACAAATGGATATGTCGTATGTTGCTATTCCTGTTCAAGATGGGAGTAAGAGGTTGTATAGTGAGAAAATAACTCCTTATGTAGTGAGCAGCCAAGATAAACCTGAAATTCATCATATATATGCGGTTGATACTGATTTAGGGTCTTCCATTTTCTTTAATGATACAGTCCCATGTGACTTGGAATCTACGTTGCAGATGAAGCCTGAAGAAATAAAAAGGAAGGGGTGATAGAACAAAATGCTTTGGAAGCAAAGCAAAAAAGAGAAGGGTTGTGGACTATGTATTTTGATGGATCTATGGAAAAAGTAGGCACTGGAGCTGGTGTGTACATAATTTCTCCTATCATGGATTTTAAAGCTTTATCATATAAGCTAACATTTGAGTGCACAAATAATGTTGCTGAATATGAGGCTTTATTACTTGGGTTACATGCATTGAAAGATTTGGGAGCACAGAGGATAAGAATTTTGGGGGATTTAGAGCTGGTAATAAACCAGGTGAATGATAGTTATGAAACCAAGCATCCCCGAATGAGGGCTTATAGGAATGAGGTATGGGATATGATTGGTAACTTTTTTACAGAGCATACGATTAAGGTGATTCCCAGATATGAAAATACAGTAGCTGATTCTTTGGTAGTGGCTATTGGAAAATTCAAAACCCCTAGTGCTAGTCAGAAGGAATACCCAGTGGACATCATGAACAGACCATCTATTCCCGATAATTTTAAATATTGGCAGGTGTTTGAAGACGACATGCAGATAAAAAGGTTTTTAGAATTGTCAGGAGAATTTGTAAATACTCATACTGATGCCGAAAACGATTATGGTGAAAATTTCCAAGATGATGAAGAACCTGAAGAAGAAACGGATGGCGCTGAAAAATTAAAGGGAACCTTAGGAGGAAAAGATATTATTCAATTGAAAAATAATTTTATACCAAGAGGTTTGATTCCTTTAGAAAAACGTTTTGATCAGAATAATGTTGCTAAGAATCCTAAAGTTAAGCCTGCTGAAAATGCTATTGAAGACAGGAATATTGGTACCGAAGAAAATTTGAAGATTGTAAAACTGTCCAAAAATTTGCCTATAAAAGAGAAAGGAGAGTATGTAAATTTAATTTAGAGGTATACAGATGTATTTGCTTGGAGCTATGAAGATCTTAAAGAATATGATACATCTATAATACAACATACTATTCCCATAAAACCTAGAGAAAAACCTTTCAGGCAAAAGCTTAGAAGAATAAATCCTAAATTGCTACCAATCATTGAGAAGGAAATTAAAAAATTATTTGATGCCAAGATCATCATGACTCTAAGATTTTCAAGACGGGTTGCAAATTTAGTTCCTGTTAGGAAAAAGAATGGAGAAATAAGGCTGTGTATAGACTTCCGAAATTTGAACAAGGTTTCTATGAAGGACAATTATCCCTTACCGAAGATGGATCATATATTGCAGAAGGTAGTTGGAGCAGAAAGAATTTCGATGATGGTTGGATTTTCTGGTTACAATCAGATTAAAGTACTACCTGACAATCAAGAGAAAACTGCCTTTACTACACCTTGGGGGAACTTTATGTATGCAAAGATGCCTTTTGGTTTAATGAATGTCGGGGCTACTTTCCAAGTGGGCCATGGACATCGCTTTTGTAGGAGAAATTGGAAAGTTTATGGTAATTTATATGGATGATATCACAGTTTATTGAAGATCTGATAGAGAACATATTCGTCATTTAGAAAAAAAATTCATGAAGTGCAGGAAGTTCGTTATATCATTGAACCCGAAGAAATCAAATTTTGCACTGGAAGAAGGAAAATTGTTGGGTCATATAATATCTATTATCTAAAGATGGAATAAAAATTGACTTTGATAGAGTTAGCACAATTTTAAAGGTAGGAGAACCCAGGAGTAAAAAGGAAATACAATCATTTTTGGGACAGGTGAATTTTTTAAGAAGGTTTGTGCCCAATTTTGCTGAAATATTAATGAATATTACAAATATGTTGAGGAAAGGTCATGAGATAAAATGGAATGTGGATGCTAGGAGGTCATTTAGGGAAATAAAACAAGCGATTTCAAAGGCTCTTGTGTTGGTAAGTCCATATTTCACCAAATATTTCTTAGTATTTTCTTATGCTTCAGAACATACTATTGCAACAGTTTTGTTGGAGAGGAATGATGAAAACATGGAGCAACCCATAGCATTTTTCAACAAAATGTTGAGGGATGGAGAATTGAAATATGATATCATGGAGAAACAGGCATATGCTTTGGTTAAAGCTTTGAAAGATTTCAGACTGTATATTCTCCACTCACATGTAATTGCTCATGTCCCAACCGTTGTAGTAAAAGGGATTTTGACACAACCTGATCCAGAAGGCAAAAGGGAGATATGGATAGCGACATTACTGGAATATGACATAGATATAAAGCCTACCAAGCTGGTTAAGGGACAGGGATTAGCGAAAATGATGAAAAATTCAAATTTTGAGTCTTTACAACTCAATTTCTTATCCAGTCAGTCTAATCAGTTGGATACAGAGGTGGAAGTAATGATTGACTTTGTTGCATCTCCATCGTACTCTGACATTGTTCATTTCCTTCGAAATTCACAAGCACCAGTAGGATTGAGTAAGTCAAGAGAAAGATCAGTAAAATTGAAAGCTGCCAAGTTCTGTATTATAAATCGATATCTTTATTGGAAGGATCCTAGAGGTGTATTACTCAATTGTCTTTTGGAAAATGAAGCTCAGCATACAGTCAAAGAATTCCATAAAGGAGATTGTGTAGGGCATCATTCTTGGAAGGTGACTGCAAATAAAATTCTGAGAACGGTTTACTATTGGCCAACATTATTTTCGGATGTGTATAAAGAAACCAGTATGTGTCATTAGTGTCAGTGTTTTGATAGTAAAAGAAAGGTACTTCCTCTTCCTTTAAATCCAATAACAATAGAAGCTCCTTTTCAACAGTGGGGTCTGGAGTTCATTGGAGAAATAAATCCCAATTCTTTAGGACAACATAAATGGATTTTAATAGCTATGGATTATTTTACAAAAATGGGTTGAAGCAATTCCTACAAGGAGAGCAACTGAGACCGTAATCATGGATTTTTTTGAGGAGAACATACTGGCTAGATTTGGGTGTCCCAGAAGAATAGTAACAGATAACGCAACAGCCTTTACGTCTAAGAAAATGATTAATTTTTGTCACAAGGAAATGGGTTAGCTGAGTCTTCAAATAAAATCCTGGTAAGGATTATCAAGAAGCTGTTGGAAGATAATAAAATATCTTGGCATACCAAACTCAAATATGCTCTATGGGCTGACAGGATTAGTACTAAAAGAGCGATTGAAATGTCTCCTTTCAAATTAGTGTATGGAACTGAAGTTGTCTTTCCAGCAACGTTAGGTGTTCCAGTTATGAGGTATTTTCAAGAGCAGCAAGAAGAACCAAACCACATGAAAAGGAGGATAAACGAGATCATTGAGCTAGAAGAGCAAAGGAATAAGGCCTATGACAAAGTGCAAACACATCAGGAAAAAATGAAAAATACTTTCGACAAAAGGGTGAAGGAAGAACAGTTTCAGATTAATGACTTGGTCTTGAAATGGGATGCTCCTAAAGAAGATAAACATGGAAAATTTGATCACATGTGGGTAGGTCCTTATGTTATTGCTAGACACAGAGGACAAAATGCTTTTCTTTTGGAATATCCGAATGGGGTTTCTTTGGATAGTAACCCTGTCAATGGAAGATTTTTGAAGCATTACCTGTCCTAAGAAGGAAGGTAAAATTTGTATCATATTTTGTAAATATTTATTTTCTTTAAAAAGCAGTACAGATGGTGAGCCGAATATTTTTGAAGCTGAAGTGAAGGCCCTAAGATTTAGGAGGTAAACCATTTTTTATCTAGGAAAACATATCAGCAAAAAAGTAAAAGATTACAAGGTTTCATATGAAGATTAAAGACAGGAACCCTATCTATGAGTTCTTTGATACCTCACTAGGAGGATATCATCCCCAGATGGAGCAAGTTGTTAGCACCTCTATTTTGAACAGTTGGTGGAGAAAAAATAAAGGTTACATGAACTTTGGCTAAGATTAATAATGTGAATCTATTATATTATGGTGTATAAAGGCTAAATTGGTTTGTAATCTGACGATGTAGAATAAAAGAGGTGAAAATATATGGTTTGGAATAGATCTGCTCTATGGAGATGCACGAGAGATAAAGAAAGGCGGATGTGGTTAACGAAACATGAAGATCGACGATTGTGAAACCAAGCGGGTGAAATCTACGGTTGGCAAAGACTCTGCTTTATAAAGAGGCACATTTTTAAAAAATAAAGGGCCCAACAGAATGTGTACATGCTGTCTTAATCTAACGGCTTAAACAAAAAGCGAAGATCCATCAACGGTTGTTAGCGGTTCCGGAGGATGAAGTTGCATGATGATTGAAATGGAAAAGCAGTAGCAGAATAAAAAACCACGATACACGTAGCAGTTCACAGTGCATTCCACGGAGGAAAGTGGTTAAAGTAAAACTGCTTACTTAAGCCTCCAAAATAAACCATTATATAAAGGTGAGGTTGACTTATTTTTAAAAAATCATTTTCTTTTGCATGCTAGGGATGAGTGAAGGAGACATCCCGCCATCATTTCGTAGTCAACCCTACGTGTATACAGTTACAGTCACAGGTAAGCTTCGAATACTTGGCCTCTATTTAGAGAATTACCTCCATTATTTGTTATGGAGAGAGAGCAGGGGTTAGAAGTTCTTAACCGAATTTTGGTTGAAAGAGAAGAATTCATGGTTGATAGAGATAGAAATGTGTATGACCCAGTTCTGTCAGTCGAAAATGTATCAGTTTCTAAAGAAATATTGTGGAAATATAGTTTACAGGGGAATGACGTCTTGAATGTATGCAAGTCTTTTCTATATTACTTCGCCATTGAACAGACTTTACCGTCTCCTGAATTTGCTGAATGGTGTGCAAGTAATTATTCACCCTCTGAGAGAGTCATTATGAGTCATTCCACATCAAAGATATTATGTAAGATTGATGCAAAAACTATTCGTGGATTCCTTAATTTGCCTAGTAGTTTCCCTAACAGTGGTGAATCTCTAAATGAGTCTGTATTAGTCGAAGTATACAAAGGTTGTAAAACTGAGGTTCAATGTGAATTTCTGTCTAGTATTCTTAATGAATGTTAGTCATTAGAGGGTCTTTTCTTGCCATATAGTATTTGCATTTTCAAAGAAGAAGTGCAATTGGTTGTGTCTTTGGTCTGCCAAATTTTAGGTCTAGATGACAACATTCATGTCAACAAAGTTGTCTTGGGTTTTTTATTGAAAATGAGTTCAGTCAATCATGAGTCTGAGTTCCTGTCACATACCCCAATTTTGTAAAATAATGTTATTTATTTTAAAATGATTCCTAAGACATTATGTTAAATTTAATGCTAAGTTGAAACTGATGACTCAACAGAGTCAAAAGATGTGGAATGTAATTATGAATATTTTATTTTTAATAAATAAAAAATGGAGACAACAGCTTGGGAGAGATGTTAATAAGAGTGTTACTGGTCAAACTGGTGGAAGGAACTAGGTGGAGAGAAAAAGGACAAGTGGCAGCATCCTCAAACACTTCTTATGTTGCAGGTGGAAACTTCCCTACATTTGGGGTCATGATCCCCCAAGAAAGTGGGATCGGAGCAGGTGGCTCAATTAATGACAACTAACCCATAAAGACCTAGGCAATCTTTTAAAAGTGCCCAATGTAGAGAGCTGAGGCTGCTCAGATATTTTCCAGGAGAAGAATCATTCAGGAGGAATGCACTTCAAGGAATTCATTGGGAAAAAGGGGGAAACTGTAAGGAAGGTGTTTTGAGAGATAAACTGTAGTAACTTGGTCTGATATAGCTTTCTAGTTGAGAGATTTGACTGATAATTTCAGGACTGGTCTTGAGTCTCAGGACTAGTACTTGATTATTTGCTACACCTAGTTCCATCCAGGGAGACCAGAGCAAGCTCGAAGGTCCTGAGGAGTCATTGTTTGAGAGCTCTCCAGGAGTTGGTAGGGAGGAACGGCCTCCCATTGTTGTTGTCGACTAAGCTTCAAGAACAAGTTCTGCTATCTATTAATTTATGTGTTAATATATGTGTGTTATTGAATGATGCATTTGTAGTTTATCATGTAAAAACTTAGATGATAGAATATCTTAGTTTGTTTAGTAATGATACTATTCTTAATGAGAAAAAAATCCTACCTGTGTTTTTCCCCATCTGGAGTAATCCAGATCGTACTCTAGCACAGGTGGTGTCTTTAAATTTAGATAGTATAATGTAAATTTAAAATAAAATGTTAGCTTGATTATGAGAATGTTTTCTTTTATTCGTTATCAGAAGAAATAGTATTTTGTACATGGAGTAGGGTTAGACTTAGACTGTGAATGTCAAATTATTAGAAAAGGAAAAAGAAGCTATATCATTTTTACTAACAGAAGTATGTTTGATAGATAAACAATTCTCTATACAACATTCATTTCAGTAATCTTATTATTCGTTTGAAACAAAAGAAAAGAGTATAATAGCTAAAAGGTGCAGTGTTAGGATAAATAAAAATGCTCTTCAACTCTATAGTTTATTTCTTTTCCTGTTTAGGATAAATAACTACTGTATTATAGTAACCAAACTACAAGTAAGAAATTTAAACAAAACTACTAATTACTTAAAGAAAGAAATATAGTTAATTGTTATTACCTTTATTTATAAATTCTAGTATTAAAATCGAAGTAGGAAATATAGATACAAGAGGAATTCTTTAAAAATTACTTAATATAGAGAGAATAAAAATACAAGCATAAAATATTTTCCTATCTATATACTTCATAAATAGGCTGAATATAAAGATAACATATATAATTATAGGAGCAATATTTACTTACATGTAAGATAATATTCTTATTTCATTATAATAAATAAGAAGTAAATATAAATTTTGTACTTTAAAAGATGTAACTATCAGTTACATAAGTACGACTATAAAAACATGAAATTTCTTATATTCTGAAAGATAACAGTTATAAAACAATATTTAAAACTTTATAGATTGAAGTAAACCAAAGCAAGATAATATAATAACAATATATAGTTATCCTAAATAATTTACAAAGTAAACTTAAATATAAATAACTTGCAGAAATGAAATCTATAGAACATAGACATGCTCGAATCATCGAGCTTAAATAATCAGTTATACAATATAAGTAAAATGAATAATTTTACAGTAAACGAAAGATATTGTAAAAAGAGACAGTATATTCATCTTTATATTACGGAGTTAGGGTAAAAACCCTATTATATCAAAATTACAACAGAGGTATAAAACCAAAGAGTTTAAGCTCTTTTCTAAATGCCTCTCAGCTTCTACAAGTCAACAGAGTATGGCTTTAACAGCCTTTCTTTCATCTACATATATATACACAATAACAAGAACAAAAACCAAAATTTACAGTCACGGCCTAAGCCGGAAAACCCTGCATAAAGCAAGGGTTTTAACATCAACTAAAAACAGTGAACCAAGTAACCCAGGTAAACCAAAACCACAAGGGTTTTGTAGGCCACAATGACCAACCAACAAATGTCCCATAAGGGACCAGACAAGGAAGAACTACCACCAGGTATCCAAGGCTTACCCGTGAGCAAGCCGTTGCCACAACCTCGCACCAACCACGCAGAGGGACGGGTCGACACCTGCGTAACAAAGAAGAACGATAATGTTAATACTTGTATCAAAATTAAACAATGGTGTAATAAAACAAATCTGCAAAGATAATGAAAAGGGTTGATGGCGTTTTTACCTAGAATTTCACTGAAACGTGACCACCCACAAGCAGTAGAGCAACCACCAACGCGAGGAGGATTAAACCCTTCATCTGCTGCAAGAACGAAGGAGTTTACTAACACAGCAAACAACCAATAGTGACTGAGAATAGGAGCAGCAAGCCCAGCAAGTAAATACGCTTGGGTCGTCACTTTAATTCCAGCCAAAGAAACCACTCTACGGAGAAACCCTATGCTCCAGCAACTCTGGAAACGCAAGACCATGACTCTCATTACCAGGCCAAGGAGGAAGGAGACTTTTTACAGTAGAAAGATTCGTGATTGAGCTAGCCGCGATGGTGAAACTCTGGAGAAAGAACCACTAATATATACCCAAGCAACAAACAATTTTGTGACAGTACTCCTCTTTTGAGCGTTCGGGGCGAGCTCACGAGGTGTAGAAGCAAGCAGGAAGACTACCAGTAACAAGTTGCAAGCGACGGTGCAGACAAGAACTTAGTAGCAGAGCGGCCGGAGACCCGAAGGCGATGGAGGGAATGTCAAGCTAGGGTTCAATACTGCCCTTCTCACCATTTAACACTTGGCTATGATGAGTCCACGTACTCATTGAAATTATTTGCATGCAGTGGGTGAAATTGTATAGTCTCAGCGTGTTCTTGGTGTGCAATCAACAAACGAATTATAATCCCAATCACATGGAGATCCGAAGTTTCGGTAAGGTTCGATACACCAAAGTCAACCTAGCCTGCACGCTGAAGTATAAACGATAGGACAATGGTATCATTGTTAGGTCTTAAACTTATCAAGGGCATAGTCAATAGTACGACCCATCATTTTTACAAAATGATAATCATACACTCAAACGATTAACCTATCCAAGGTGATGCCATATAATATTTATAAAAGGAATTTATAAAATTTAATTATAGCAAATACTCTTTTTGTAAGCAAGTATTTGTTTAATCAAATGATTATAACATAGTAATGATATAATAATATGCGACCTAGCACATCATTCAAGCAAGGGATGCATATAACAAAAGATCATAAAACTTTAATTCAAGGTTAAACCATAGACTCTTCATGGGCGCGGTCAATTCTATGACCCCTTTGTTTATACAAACATGGCATTCATCCATTTAAAACACCTATAACTCTATCCAAAGTTATGCTATGCAAATGTTTATAAAAGAAATTCATAAAACCAATTTATGGTATATACCCTTCATGCTAGTGTTAGTTTTATTGCCTTTAAATATTTAATTATTAAACTAGTAAGGTTTGCTATTGAGCATGCTAAGTCTTAAAATGCTTAAGGGTCTTGACATTGGAATTTTTTAATAATTTTGTAACAATAATTGGATAATATTTTCCAAGTAAATTATGAGTAGAGGAACTTAATTTACCAACTCTAGTATAGTCTAATTGAAAGTAGTGTCTAATGAGGATATAATTCCTTTAAAACTTCAAGCTTTGGAAGAAGGATTAATAGTATAGAAACTTATTAACTTTTGCACATTACCTTCATGTCGCAAAGAGTAACCAAAAATTTATTATGACGTAAAGGGGTTATGTTCACAATTTAAGATAGACCCTTAACGTATTAACCCTGCCATCTTTAGTCTGCGTGTAAAGAAGATTTAAGATGTTTACACACGACGACTATGGTAAACATTGATAAACATCGAAGAATTAATACGCAATAAAAACTGTAAATTACAACTAGAGAGAGAAAGAAATTGTCACCAATACTGATAGGACTGAATCTCGTTTTCATGGCATATTCAAAAAGAACAACGATTTAATGATTGTTACCTCATACAGCATTTGAAATTGAATAGAATTTATATTCTTTACTGAACATATATCTGTATGCGTAATGATTATTGACAAGCAGCACCGGATCTTTCTTACCTGTAAATCTGTAAGAGCAGGTAAACTTTCTGCGTTAGCTCAAAAGCTAAGTAAGCCCAGAATATCAAGACAGTTCCACCTTTTGGTCGCAAAGAAAAACAAGTCATTAAACTGAAAAAGAATTATTCTATAAGATAAACATAATCAAGTAGATAATTCAGATTATGAAATCATTAACATATAACAAATTAAAACAATTAGTTGACTGCATTAATGAAGTTTATCTGGATTTACACAATTTTAAAATTTTCAGAAATTTTGGGGTTTTGACATGTGGTATCAGAGCACAAGGTTTAAACACTAGGCCTTGATGCAGCCCAACTAGCTTTCATAGAACAGTAAATTAAAATAATATGCTAACATATATTTTGTTTTATGTTAAGAACATAAAATTTCATTTTTCTGGATTTTAACAAGCAGGTATGGAAAAGCTGGGGGAGTATGCACAGGAGGAGTCTCCAGATACAGAAACAATAAATTTTCCTAGAGAACCTATGTTAGAAGAGGGGACTACCAACTCCTCAGAGTTGTTGCAGATGTAAAATATTTAAAAACTGAAATGGAGTCTATTAAGAAGGAGAATGAAAGGATCCTAAAGGCTCAGGAAGAATTGAACCAAATTTTAATAGAAAAGTTTCAAACTGAAGGAAGGAGTAGAAGATCAGAATCTGAAGATGTCAGTCATCAAAGAAAATCCAAAAGGATGAAGCTTGCAAAAACTGAAAGTAGTTCATCATCTGAAGGGTTTGGTGAACGACAAAGTTACCATAATACTAGTGACAGTAGTGAAGATGATTTGTATGACAGAAAGAAAAAATACAAACCATATGAGAAAATTTCAGGGGAGTTCAAAAAGATAAAGCCCCCAACTTTTAATGGAGAGACTCATAAGGGGGAGGAAGCAGAGTCCTAGTTATCCGGGATGAAGAAGTATTTTCATATATATAATTATTCTAATCAGTTAAAGGCATGGATGACAATATATAACCTCTCAGGAAAGGCTGACATATGGTGGCAAGACCTGAAGAGAGTCAAGGGTATAAGAGAGAAGGAAGTTAATTGGAGTACCTTTAAAAGGTATTTCAAAAATAAATTTCTGTTTGAACAGTATTACGAGGAAAGAGCTAAAGAGTTTTATGAATTGAAGTTAGGTTCAATGACAATGAAGGATTTGAACAGCAAATTCTTAAGTTTACTTAGGTATGTACCCTACCTGGTAGACAAGAAACCTAAAGTACAACGATTTCTTAGCTGTCTACCGTATCATATCAAAGACAGAATTGAATATGATAACCCAAAGACTTTGGCAGAAGCTATGAGGAAGGCTAATTTTTGTTTTGAGCAGAACCGAAAGAAAGAAGGCTTGGCCAACTGGAAGGCTAAGAAAAATAACAATCAGCCTGAATTTAAGAAGAAGGAATTTGTACCTCATAGGAATTTCAAGAATAATAAGACCAAAAATTATTCTAACAACAAGAATTTCCAGGGAAATAGGAATGGTACTTCCAACAATTCGAATAATTTTAAGGGCAAGGAAGCTGCAAATAACCATGGAAATTTTACCAAGAGTTTTGAACGTAAAGATCCTGTTAAGTGTTGGGAATGTAATGGTCCGCACTATGCCTCGGTCTGTCCAAACCGGAAAAAGACTGTCAGCAATATTCATACTGTATAGGAGGAGATGACCGTTGGGGAACTAGCAATGAGCATGCCCAGAATTAACGCGGCCTTGGAGAACCGCCAAGATGATTATCAGACTTCCATGGTGGAAGTAGAATGTATGATTAATCAGACCCCTGTAACCATTTTAATTGATCCAGGAGCTAGTCTCAGTTATATTGCACCTCAGATAGTGGAAAAAAGTAAGTTATCTGTCGATAAGTTTGAGAAATCTTGGTTAGTTCAATTAGCCACTGGGGCTAAAATAAAAGTAACTTGTTATGTGAAAGAATGTGCTTTATTTATGGATGAATTTGAAACTGTAGCTAAGCTTAATGTTTTTCCACTTGGCTCATATGATTTGCTGATTGGTATGGACTGGTTAGAACAGCATAAGGTAATTTTAAATTGTTACGATAAAACTTTCACGTGCTTAAATAATGATGAACAACCAGTAAAGGTTAAGGGTATTCCTAGAAAAACTATAGTAAGGAAGATTTCTGCTTTACAACTTAAAAGAGCTGTTAGAAAAGGATGTAAAGCCTATGCAATAACTATTACAGATGAGGAAGGTAAAACTAAAACAGATAAGTTAAAAATAAAAAAAATTCCTGTTTTAAAAGAATATACTGACGTATTCCCAGAAGAAATTCCAGGATTACCTCCAAAGAGGGACTTGGATTTCACCATTGAACTGGTACCAGGTGTGGTACCTAGTTCAAACGCTCCTTATCGAATGAACATATTGGAACTTAATGAGTTAAAATCACAATTAAAAGAGCTAATTGATAAAAAGTACATTTGACCTAGTGTGTTTCATTGGGGAGCACCGGTCATCTTTATTAAAAATAAAGATGGAACTATGCGACTATGCATAGACTACCGTCAACTAAACAAGATGACTATTAAAAATAGATATCCGTTGCCCCGCATAGATAATCTGTTTGATCAACTACAAGGAGCCATGGTGTTTTCGAAGATAGATTTGAGGCCAAGATATCATCAAGTAAGAATTAAAGATGAAGATATCTTTAAGACAGCCTTTAGAACAAGATATGGACACTACGAATATGTTGTAATGCCACTCGGGCTTACTAATGCCCTAGCTGTCTTTATGTGCTTAATGAATAATATAATGCATAAGTATTCAGAGAAGTTTGTGGTTGTGTTTATCGACGACATCCTAATTTACTCAAAAATGGAAGAAGAACATAAAGAACACTTAAAAATAGTTTTACAAGAGTTGCGAGAACATCAACTCTTCGCGAAGTTTAGTAAGTGTGACTTCTTTAAGGATGAAATTCAGTACTTAGGTCACGTAGTGACTAAGGAAGTAATTTCAGTAGATCTTGAAAAGATACGGGCAATTGAAGATTGGCCGGTTCCTAAAGATGTAATGGATGTTAGGTCGTTCATGGGAATTACCTGTTATTACCGGAGATTCATTGAAGGCTTTTCAAGGATAGCAAATATGATAACTTCCTTGCAAAAGCAAGGCAAGAAATTTGATTGGAACTCAAAATGTGAAGAAAGTTTTAAGAATTTAAAAACTCTATTGACTAGTGCACCTATTCTAAGAATAGTAGATCCTAATAAAGACTTCGTAGTATGCACTGATGTTTGTAATGATGGCTTAGGCGGTGTTCTGACTCAAGAAGGGCATGTCATTGCCTATGAGTCTAGAAAGTTAAAAATTCATGAAAAAAATTACGCAACTTATGATCTAGAACTAGCAGCTGTAATACATGCCTTAAAAATGTGGCGACATCATTTAATTGGTAGAAAATTTATTTTAATGACCGATAATAAAGGACTGAAATTTCTTCTAGATCAGCCTAATTTAAACGCTAGACAAGCTAGGTGGTTAGCTTTCTTAAATGAGTATGACTTTGAAATCCAGCATATAAAGGGTAAGGAAAATAAGGTGGCTGATGCATTAAGCAGAAATGCTAAGCTGAACTTTACAGCAGCAATCAACACTTACGTTTCATATTTAAATGAATAGCTTAAAGAAGGGATAAAACAAGATGAAATTTATCAGAAATTGCAAATTACAGCTAAGGAAGAACCTACAGAAAGCTTAATAAAAGGTTATAGTTTAAATGAAAATGAATTTTTATTATTTAAAGATAAACTATATGTACCTAATGTGCCTAAGGTTAAGTTGTTAATTCTGGATGAAGTCCATAAAACAGCATATTCAGGTCACTCAGGTTATCAAAAGACTATAACCATGCTAAGAAAAGAATATTTTTGGCCAAATATGAAAACTGAAGTAGCTGAATACATTGCAAGGTGTTTAGAATGTCAATAGGTGAAAACCAAACACCAGCACCCAGCTGGCTTGCTACAACCTTTACCTATTCCTAGCTGGAAATGGGAAGTGATTAGCTTAGATTTTATTACTGGACTGCCCATAAATCAGAATCAAAATGACTCTATTATGGTAGTGGTTGATAAGTTAAGCAAGGCATCACATTTTATTCCTGTTAAAACTACTTACAGGCTGCCAATATAGCTGATATCTTCCTAAAGCATATTTTTCAATTACATGGAGTACCGAAAGTTATAATCTTAGACAGAGATCCTAAGTTTACAGGAAATTTTTGGAAGTCTTTGTTTAAAGGATTAAATACAACATTGAATTTCAGTACTTCCTTCCATCCTCAAACAGATGGACAAACTGAAAGAGTAAATCAGGTACTGGAGGATTTATTGAGGATGTATGTGAAAGATCAGCCAGGTAAGTGGGAAGACTATTTACATCTAGCAGAGTTTGCATATAATAATAACTATCAGTCATCAGCTAAATTTAGTCCATTTGAAATTTTATATGGATGCAAATGCAACACTTCTATCTCTTAGAATAATCTAGTAGATAGATTGGTGTTAGGTCCAAAATTGTTGAAAGAAATGGAGGAAATTGTGAAGCAAGTGCAGGGAAATTTGAAGGTGGCACAGGATCGGTAAAAAAGTCAAGCAGACTTGAAAAGAACTCCCAAGGAGTTCTAGGGAGGTGAACATGTGTTCATCAAGGTAAGGCCCAAGAAACGTTCTCTAAGACTGGGGAGTTGTGCAAAGTTGGCACCATGTTACTGTGGTCCATTCGAAATTTTGTCTAGGATTAGTCATGTTGCTTATCAACTAGCATTACCACCTAACTTGAAAGTACATAATGTTTTTCATATCTCTGTTTTAAAGAAATATGTTCATGATGCTACTCATGTGGTTGATTGGAATGTTGTACAGGTGGATCCAGAAGGAGAAATCCTGGTGGAACCAGACTGTATCCTCGGGAGGAGGGAAATTACACTTCAAAACCGCACCATTGGATAGGTGAAGGTGCAATGGAAGCACCTTACTCCTGAAGAGGCCACCTGGGAACTAGAAAGTAAGATGCGAGAAGCATACCCAAATCTGTTCCAGGGGACTTCGGAGGATGAAGAATAAGTAACATCGAGGACGATGTTACATTTTAAGGGGGTGTGTATGTCACACACCCCAATTTTGTAAAATAATGTTATTTGTTTTAAAATGATTCCTAAGACATTATGTTAAATTTAATGCTAAGTTGAAACTGATGACTCAGTAGAGTCAAAAGATGTGGAATGTAATTATGAATATTTTATTTTTAAAAAATAAAAAATGGAGACAACAGCTTGGGAGAGATGTTAATAAGAGTGTTACTGGTCAAACTGGTGGAAGGAACTAGGTGGAGAGCAAAAGGACAAGTGGCAGCATCCTCAAACACTTATTATGTTGCAGGTGGAAACTTCCCTACATTTGGGGTCATGATCCCCCAAGAAAGTGGGATCAGAGCAGGTGGCTCAATTAATGACAACTAACCCAAAAAGACCTAGGCAATCTTTTAAAAGTGCCAAATGTAGAGAGCTGAGGTTGCTCAGATATTTTTCAGGAGAAGAATCATTCAGGAGGAATGCACTTCAAGGAATTCATTGGGAAAAAGGGGGAAACTCTAAGGAAGGTGTTTTGAGAGGTAAACTGCAGTAACTTGGTCTGATACAGCTTTGTAGTTGAGAGATTTGATTGATAAGTTCAGGACTGGTATTGAGTCTCAAGACTAGTACTTGATTATTTTCTGCACCTAGTTCCAGCCAGGGAGACCAAAGCAAGCTCAGGGGTCCTGAGGAGTCATTGTTTGAGCGCTCTCCAAGAGTTGGTAGGGAGGAATGGCCTCCCATTGCTGTTGTTGACCAAGCTTCAAGAACAGGTTCTGCTATCTATTAATTTCTGTGTTAATATCTGTGTGTGATTGAATGATGCATTTGCAGTTTGTGATGTAAAAACTTAGAGGATAGAATATCTTAGTTTGTTTAGTAATGATACTATTCTTAATGAGAAACAAATCCTACCTGTGTTTTTTCTCATCTGGAGTAATCCAGATCGTACTCTAGCATAGGTGGTGTATTTAAATGAAGATAGTATAATGTAAATTTAAAATAAAATGTTAGCTTGATTATGAGAATGTTTTCTTTTATTCGTTATCAGAAGAAATAGTATTTTGTACATGGAGTAGGGTTAGACTTAGACTGTGAATGCCAGATTATTAGAAAAGGAAAAAGAAGCTATATCATTTTTACTAACAGAATTATGTTTGATAGATAAGCAGTTCTCTATACAGCATTCATTTCAGTAATCTTATTATTCATTTGAAACAAAAGAAAAGAGTATAATAGCTAAAAGGTGTAGTGTTAGGATAAATAAAAATTCTCTTCAACTCTATAGTTTATTTTTTTTCCTGTTTAGGATAAATAACTACTGTATTATAGTAACCAAACTGCAAGTAAGAAATTTAAACAAAACTACTAATTACTTAAAGAAAGAAATTTAAACAAAACTACTAATTACTTAAAGAAAGAAATACAGTTAATTGTTATTACCTTTATTTATAAATTCTAGTATTAAAATCTAAGTAGGCAATATAGATACAAGAGGAATTCTTTAAAAAATACTTAATATAGAGAGAATAAAAATACAACCATAAAATATTTTCCTATCTATATACTTCATAAATAGGCTGAATATAAAGATAACATATATAATTATAGGAGCAATATTTACTTACAGGTAAGATAATATTCTTATTTCATTATAATAGATAAGAAGTAAATATAATTTTTGTACTTTAAAAGATGTAACTATTAGTTACATAAGTACGACTATAAAAACATGAAATTTCTTATATTATGAAAGATAACAGTTATAAAACAATATTTAAAACTTTATAGATTGAAGTAAACCAAAGAAAGGTAATATAATAACAATATACAGTTATCCTAAATAATTTACAGAGTAAACTTAAATATAAATAACTTGCATAAATGAAATCTACAGAACATAGACATGCTCAAATCACCGAGCTTAAATAATCAGTTATACAATATAAGTAAAATGAATAATTTTACAGTAAACCAAAGATATTTTAAAAAGAGACAGTATATTCATCTTTATATTACGGAGTTAGGGTAAAAACCCTATTATATCAAAATTACAACAGAGGTATAAAACCAAAGAGTTTAAGCTCTTTTCTAAACGCCTCTCAGCTTCTACAAGTCAACAGAGTATGGCTTTAACAACCTTTCTTTCATCTACATATATATACACAGTAACAAGAACAAAAACTATAATTTACAGTCACGGCCTAAGCCGAAAAACCCCGCATAAAGCAAGGGTTTTAACATCAACTAAGAACAGCGAACCAAGTAACCCAGGTAAACCAAAACCATGAGAGTTTTGCAGGCCACAACGACCAACCAGCAAATGTCGCATAAGGGATTAGACAAGGAAGAACTGCCATCGGGTATCCAAGGCTTACCCGTGAGCAAGCCATTGCCACAACCTCGCACCAACCATGTAGAGGGACGGGTCGACACCTGCGTAACAACGAATAACAATAATGTTAATACTTGTATCAAAATTAAACAATGGTGTAATAAAACAAATCTGCAAAGATAATGAAAAGGGTTGATAGCGTTTCTTACCTAGAATTTCACTGAAACGCGACCACCCACAAGCAGTAGAGCAACCACCAACGCGAGGAGGATTAAACCCTTCATCTGCTGCAAGAACGAAGGAGTTTACTAACACAGCAAACAACCAACTGTGACTGAGAATAGGAGCAGCAAGCCCAGCAAGTAAATACACTTGGGTCGTCACTTTAATTCCAGCCAAAGAAACCACTCTGCAGTGAAACCCTATGCTCCAGCAACTCTGGAAATGGAAGACCATGACTCTCATTACCAGGCCAAGGAGGAAGGAGAATTTTTACAGTAGAAAGATTCGTGATTGATCTAGCCGCGATGGTGAAACCCTAGAGAAAGAACCACTAATCTATGCCCAAGAAACAAACAATTTTGTGACAGTACTTCTCTTTTGAGCGTTCGAGGCGAGCTCACAAGGTGTAGAAGCAAGCAGGAAGACTACCAGTAACAAGTTGCAAGCGGCGATGCAGAAAAGAACTTAGTAGCAGAGTGGTCGGAGACCTGAAGTCGATGGAGGGAATGTCAAGCTAGGGTTCAATACTGCCCTTTTAACCATTTAACACTTGGCTGTGGTGAGTCCATGTACTCATTGAAATTATTTGCATGCAATGGGTGAAATTGTATAGTCTCGGCGTGTTCTTGGTGTGCAATCAACAAACGAATTATAATCCCAATCACATGGAGATCCGAAGTTTCGGTAAGGTTCAATACACCAAAGTCAACCTAGCCTGCATGCTGAAGTATAAACGATAGGACAATGGTATCATTGTTAGGTCTTAAACTTACCAAGGGCGTAGTCAATACTACGACCCATCATTTTTACAAAATGATAATCATACACTCAAACGATTAACCTATCCAAGGTGATGCCATATAATATTTATAAAAGGAATTTATAAAATTTAATTATAGCAAATACTCTTTTTGTAAGCAAGTATTTGTTTAATAAAATGATTATAACATAGTAATGATATAATAATATGCGACCTAGCACATCATACAAGCAAGGGATGCATATAACAAAAGATCATAAAACTTTAATTCAAGGTTAAACCATAGACTCTTCATGGGCACGGTCAAATCTATGACCCCTTTTTTTATACAAACATGTCATTCATCCATTTAAAACATCTATAACTCTATCCAAATTTATGCTATGCAAATGTTTATAAAAGAAATTCATAAAACCAATTTATGGTATATACCCTTCATGCTAGTGTTAGTTTTATTGCCTTTAAATATTTAATTATTAAACTAGTAAGGTTTGCTATTGAGCATTTTAAGTCTTAAAATGCTTAAGGGGATTGACATTGGAATTTTTTAATAATTTATTAACAATAATTGGATAATCTTTTCCAAGTAAATTATGAGCAGAGGAACTTAATTTACCAACTCTATTATAGTCTAATTGAAAGTAGTGTCTAATGAGGATATAATTCCTTTATAACTTCAAGCTTTGGAAGAAGGATTAATAGTATAGAAACTTATTAACTTTTGCACATTACCTTCACGTCGCAAAGAGTAACCAAAAATTTATTATGACGTAAAGGGGTTATGTTCACAATTTAAGATAGACCCTTAACGTATTAACCCTGCCATCTTTAGTCTGCGTGTAAAGAAGATTTAAGACGTTTACACACGACGACTATGGTAAACACTGATAAACATCAAACAATTAATACGCAATAAAAGCTGTAAATTACAACTATAGAGAGAAAGCAACTGTCACCAGTACTGATAGGACTAAATTTCGTTTTCATGGCATCTTTAAAAAGAACAACGATTTAATCATTTTTACCTCATAAAGCATTTGAAATTGAATATAATTTATATTCTTTTACTGAACATATATCTGTATGCGTAATGATTATTGACAAGCATCACCGGATCTTTCTTACCTATAAATCTGTAAGAGCAGGTAAACTTTCTCATTAGCTCAAAAGCTAAGTAAGCCCAGAATATCAAGACAGTTCCACCTTGTGGTCGCAAAGAAAAACAAGTCATTAAACTGAAAAAGAATTAATCTATAAGATAGACATAATCAAGTAGATAATTCAGATTATGAAATCATTAACATATAACTAATTAAAACAATTAGTTGACTGCATTAATGAAGTTTATCTGGATTTACAAAATTTTAAATTTTTCGGAAATTTTGGGGTTTTGACAGTCCCATTCATTCCATTACTTCAGTTTGGATGAGTATTTAGCAGAAGTCATTCACATCCACTTAGTTGAGTTCCCAAAAGTCATATTTTTCAAATACCAATCATACTTGTTGAACATGTTGCTATGTTTAAATGTAACAGAGTTACAATTCTTATCTACTATTTTCTCTTCAGATCTTTTGAAGCAAATCAATATGTTCGAGTTCATGAATTCCATTATGTCAGAGATGTACAAGTTGCTATTTGATGAGGTATTTCTTAGAGTACTTGAAGAAATGAAGGTTATGATGCAATCGTCCCCAGAAGACAGGATTGGGGATTGGTTTTTATATAAAGAATTTACTGTTTTAAGAGTGTATGGTTTCACCGGAGAGCCATATAGGCTACCTTTTTTTCTTACCCCTAGAATATTTGCACTTGAATTTATGAGACAAAGACTATATGCGGAGGAGAAACATTTCGGAGCATTTAAAAAGTCCTCTAATATCAAATTTTCCCTTAAAGTTGGTCCATTTATCTTTAAAAACAAAAGTGCCTTGATGATTATGGAAAAATTATTGGAGAATATGGATTTCCAGAAAGAACAGAAGGTCAATTATGATCCATATCATATAATTTCTCAAAGGAAACAAGCAAATAAGAACAAACCATTCGATCATCAAGTTGTTGAAGGATTGGATGAAATAGCCAATTTGTCTTGTTTTATAGAAAGTCTACGAAGTAATGAAGGTAAGAGCAGTGGATTGATTACAGCAGTTCAAGCGACAGAAAATCCTAGTGTTTTCATTAAAAGAATTCTTTCTCAAATCAAAAATACGGAGATAGATGAATATATTGCGAGTAAAAAGACTGAAACATTTTCTCAGGATGATCAAGTTTCAAGTGAGATAGTTTCAGAGGAGTTGAAGAAAATAGTTTTGATTCCTAAGAAGTCAGTGCAAATGAACCAGTTTTTTTTTTAAAGTGAAAATAATGTAGAGTTCAGTTTAGTTTTTAAATCCAAAGCAGAGTTGATAACAAGTTATGTTGAAAAGAAGATGCAGTCCTTGGAAGAGACTAAAAATCTACTTCTGCAAGTAAGAAGTCTAGGCAACCAAAAGGCATCACTGATTTCCACTTGGGATGTAGAGATGAACACCTTAAAATTAGCTATGGTAAGTGACAAAAATGTGGGTGAGATGGAGGTAAAATTGGATAAAATCAGTGTACTTGACAAGATACAGCTCCACAAACAGATAGGGGATATTATTTATTCAGATTTGTTACATGCCATGATCAAAATCAACAAATTACAAGTTCTAGTGGATAAGTTGGAGGTCCAGTTGAAACACAAAAAAATAGAGAATAAAGCAAATTCAATCCAAATAAAGAAGCTGCAAGAAGATGTTATAAGCTCAGGAGGTGAACCAAGAAGCACACAGGACACCAGAAAACTTTTGGAGGAGAAATATAATACCATTCAGGTATTAAAAAAGAAGTTGAAAATTCCAAATTCCGAACATGCTCAGTCCTCAGAGTTGCTGGCATTACAAGAAGAGAAAGAAAATGCTTATCAAGAAATGATGGAGTATAAAGGAAAAATAGTGAAGCTGCAAGAGGAAAAGAATAAATGGGAAACAGAGACAGATGAGTTGATGACACAAATTTCACAGTTGAAGAAAGATCAGAATGACGAGAAAGAAATTATGGAAGAGTTGATGAGCCAGACTCCTACTGATACAGATTTGTCTATTGTAAATATTGAGAATCCTCTAAGTGATTTTTCTGTTGATGATCTGCTAGTGCCAATGTCACAGGTGAGCTTAAAAGATGTAGAAATCAAGGAATTGAAAAAAGAAAACGAGAAGATCAAATCCAAACTAACTAAAATGGTTTAAAGTAAGAATATAATATTACATGACAAAAGTCAGTTGCAGAAAAAGTTTAATGAATTAAAAGAAAGGAATACAAGAAAGGCCCCTTTACAAGGAGCCAAGCATATAATATGGGATACATTATCTGTAGAGGTCACTAAGTTCAGGCATTATCTAAATTTCATTGATGACCAGAGTGCATTGGTTAATTTATCCAATCAGAGATTAAAATTAGCAAATGAAACCATGGAGAAGAAGCCCCTAAATACAGCTCAAAATGCACTGAATTTCTTGAATTCCTTAACTTATCAAAAATTGCAAGATATAGGGATTAAAGACAGAGTAGCTATCGTACTATGGTAAAAAAAGTTTATTAACAAACATTAGCTTATGAAGGTGGTACATTATAAGGCGAATGAGATGTCTTCATGGGTAAATGATTTCATGTGTGCGTTTAGAGAATTGTTTGAAGATGGCCTTCCTTCTTTTTGGGATGAAGAAGGAAGACATTTTTCTCAGGAACATTATCATAGTTTGCTAGTACAAAACCGTATGGATCATTCCAATTTTGATGACTTGGTAAAAGGACTAACTGGGAAAATCATCATGGACAAGTTAACAGAAGACTTCGAGATATTGAAAAACATTTTGATCGTTAGAGGAGGACTGACCGCTGTATCTTATGAGGCTTATGTGGATCTGGAGGTTTCTAATAGAGAAATGACCGAGTATGACACACCAAGTGCAGAACAATGGAGGACCGTGGAGAGATTCGGGAAGACAATATATATTCTTCATCCTTAAAAGACAGGTGCTGCGTGTTATGGAGCTGTTTATTCGGGCTTTGTTGTCACCAAGTTGATTTTAATTAAATGATATGTTATCAGAATCGAAGCATGTAGTTTATTCCTAGTTGTTATGGATATGGTTACAAAGACTTTTATTAATAGATTATTCAGTTATTAATCTTCTTAGGAAGAAATTATTTATGTATATATTTGCATTTACTTGAGGTATTGAGGGTTGGAACCCGTATGTTGGATCAATGTTTTTGAGAACATATAATTTTTGAAATAACAAAGTTGAATGCGTGTGGATTATCATAGATTCCTGTGCCATCTACGTTACAGTCTGTGCTTTTCTTTCCTATGTGATTGTTTTTCTAGTGCTTACATTTCATTTTGTTTTCCTCATATCTGAAGCGTAGTGTTGAATAGTTCAGAATTCATGCTTGTTGTGCTCTGACTATTGTTTCAAATATTTCATAAATGTTTCTGCTAAAGTTAATATGGAATTCATCTTATTATGCTCTATATTGATGGATTGTTCATGCTTCTTCCTTATCCACCTGAAATCAGTGAATGACTGTAACAAAATGGTTATCTTTCCTTTCATGAAATCTCATGTATGAGACCTTTGTGATATCTTTATCTATTTCGACTCCATTTCCCAATGGTTATGTGTATTGTTTCAACCATCTACATAATGTTAAAGTGTTGATCATTATATCTGGCCTTGTTAAATTTATATTTGAGAGATCCCTCTCTAGAAAGGAAAGCCAGTTTCTTTCTGAAGTGGTTTTTTGCTGTTACCTATGGGATTTACCTTTTGCAACCTGGGTACATTATGAGTGATAACACATGCATCGTCATTGATTCACCCTGCAACTTTGAAAATTTGGGAGTGACTTTGAATCATTGTTTTGACTAGTTGCATATCATCTTTTCAAAGTTAAGCTATTGCAGATCAATTCACTGTGTTTTCTAGATTGAATCCATGTTCAATAGAATATTGGAGCTTTATGCATATTCTAATACTGCATTATGTTGCAAAGATTGTCCTAGATCTTGAATATTGTGAAGAGCATATTCCAACAAAATTTTATGTACATAGGACTCTTTTTTTAGTGGGATTAACACCACATGAGATAATCACCAATAAGGTAAATCAGATTATAACTTGCAAACAATCATCCTTGTAAGTTTTATTATATTTTGATACTTGCAATAGTGGCCTTAACACTACACACGATCATCATCAGTTAGGTAAATCATATTATAACTTGCAAACAATAATCTTTGTAAGGTTTATTGTATTTTGATACTTGCACTTGTTCCCTTGTACGTGTCAACTTGAAACTGATTTGAATTGCATTAGCTTTGGTGCATTCTCGGTTAAGACTGACACGCTTCATTTTTTGAGTTTTGGTTGCTGAGCTTGCTTCTAAAATGGTGGAATTGCAAGAAGCCCTTCATTATTTGAGTAAGTCACAAATTTTTTAATGGCTGAAATCAATGGCTTGGTAGAGTTATTGAACACTCTACTTCTTTCTTCCGTTGACAACATTTTCATGAATATGGTTGCTCTACCTAGCCCAAAATGTCAGGAGACCAATAAATTTACATAGGGTATCCACTAATAACACAACACTATCATGGTCAACAATACCACTCTCAGTCATATTCAAAAGTGTGTATAAAAATCACAAGACACAATTGAATTTTTATAGCTTAAGTCACAACTCCTACAAGAAGAAACACATTTTAAACTTGTTCTTTTTTAGAATAATCCTCTTTATGATTCTTTTCAACAACATGCACATAATGCGTATAGAGGTTTTGCTTGCACTTCTCAATCCCATCATAAACCATCGAAAGAGATCAGCCACAAAAAAGAAAAAAACTTGTCTTGGATACGACAAGGAAGTGACTGTTCACATTCCTATTTTTCCCAAGTTAATCCAATTTTAGAGTGTTGGGTTCTTAAAAGAAATTTCATCTACATCTACTCCAGTTCATAGTTCGAAATGCCAACATTGTGATTGAGTAAGCCATATGAAATATTAGTTTTTTCATCTTCACAGTTGTAAGCATTGTGGAAAGCATACCCAATATTCAAACATATGATTCATTATAAAGAAACCTACAAGAGAGAAGATTCACTATAAGTGGATCAATTCTTAGAAATGGTCATCAACAACCAAGAATATTTATAAGTCATATCAAAGAATTCTTTTTCAATTAATAACACATCTTCCAGTTGATATATATTTTTTTCCTTAGCTTGTTCTTGACAAGGGGGATGATTAACATTCAGAAAAAAGAAAGTGATAAGAAGTGAGCTAGAGCAAGTGAGCCTGAACTAGTGCCAGAGCAATAGTCAAAACCTTGTGCCAATTTCTGGAGCCAATGAGCTAGATTCATAGCTGCAACAATGAATACGAGTTAGAACCATGTTTCACTGAGTTCTAAAGTTTATGGTTAGCCTAAAACCACCCATTTAGTAGAATATATTAACCTCTTGTTGCTTATGTTAGACATCAGATTGTGGTGATACTTAAAGCCACCACTTTTTACAAGAAATCACCAAGCCTTCTAGACAAGTTCCAGAGAGAACCTTTGAGCGAGAATTTGAGCTGGAACCAAGTTCCAGAGAACCACTGAGCCGGAATTGGAGTTATCACTAAGTTCTAGAGTTTGTGGTCAACCTAAAACCATCCAATTAGTAGAATACATGAGATTCTGCTGGATTTTCAGAGAGTTCCTTTAGCCATTTTTAGTTGTCCTTCTCCAGATTTCAACTCTCTACTTGGAATCCTATACACCCTTTCATATTAAGGGTGGATTGTTGGAACCTAATCCATCTGGTTAGGTGGATATGAAGATTCATATTCAGGAGTCCAAGAGACACCTTGGAAATATGAATTGAAGGGTCATCTCGGTTGGAGAAATAATCTACCTCAGTACCTTAATCATCTACCTAGGAAACATGATCATTTGCATTGTGCTTATGTTCTATGGTCTAACTTAGGTTATACTGATCAATACTAGTCAAATAGGTTGTTCTGGCTCATTAAATGACAATTGAGGTGCTCTAGTTTGAACATCCTGACATTTTAGACTATGCATTAATTCTAAACCACTTCCAACTTTGACTAGGGGCGCTAGTGTGCGTGAATGTATCTTTATGTGGTCTCCTTGTTATTTATTACCTCCTAGATATTCCTCCACTCACCCATGTGCTCTACCATGCTATCCTTCCCTCATTTATGAACTACGCATGCTTCTTACCTATTCACACATGTTCACATATGGTTTCATGACTGTTTGGTTAGGTTTGGGAACCTATTGGTCAACCTAAGGGGGTTTAGAGGTCAAATCCTAGTTTGACACTTGGGTGCATTCACATGGCCACCAAGGGCTCACGAATTGTCTTCAATGTACTAAAAATATTTATCATTCAAATCTACAATGTGAGCTTTAATTTAATGGTTACATATTAGCACCTTTCATATGTGCTATTTCAGTCTCTTTGTTGTTCTATTGCATATTTTGTCAAACAATTTGATGGTGAATATTGTTCTAGCTCCTAGATCTACTTGAGAATAAATTCTCACATGGTCTCAGATCTAGTTGGAGCTACAAAACAAATCTAGTGAGGTTTGAGTTTCTTTTTAAGGCATATTTCCAGGTTCCTACAACAACTTCATGGATTCACAAGCACTTCATATCCCTTCTCCATTCAACTATTCTGAATGGAAGTCGAAGATGTCTGCATATCTCAAGAGGAAATGTCTCTATGATGTGTCCATTGGTGTTGTGAGAGAGCCAAAGTCCTGTCAAGAGAAGTGTGATTGGATTAATGACACTGATAGAGCCTATGGAACTATGTGTCTTGTTATAGCTCCTACCATGCGCTATCTCCTTGATTCTGCTGAGTACCCATTCAAGATTTGGAGAAATATAGATGAAGCTCTTAGCATGCATAAAGAAGATGTGATCTAAATGGAGAGCAAGCAAATGGACACCTCCTTATGTGTTATTCCTCCTATGATCTCGACCTCATCCATTTCTCAAGAAGTTGTTCAAAATGAAGAAGAAGAAGTAGCCAGAGATTCAACAAATGATCCAGCTCAAGTTTCTTCCTCTGTGGCTTCCTCTCCTTGTCAATAATCTATTTTTCATGAAGATAGCATACAATTTTATGCCATCAATACTGCTGAAGATTTATATATCCATTATATCTCCTTCTCCTCTATGTCTTCTATTACGAATGGTGAAGATGTATTGCTAGTTGATGTTCATAGCGAGCCTTCTCTAGAAGATGGGTTTTCTTCACATGAGAGTATTGGTTCGAAAGATGGAGAGGTTTGGATGTCAAGTGAATATCTCTCATTTCTTCACGCTCTTTTTCCCATGTATTCCCCCACCATGACTAGTAGAGTTCCTTCAAGTTCATATGAAGATGGAGAAGCCTTTTCCATCACAATGGAACACCTTCTTTGAGTTGATTACAACCTTCTTTCAAATTTGATGCTTCAACATCCCTATGAATCGCTTGGGGTCAGCTATTCTTAAGCACTTCAAGTATCTGTTGGGCATGGCATCCTATTTTGTTCGAGGTTTAAGTTTGAAGAGAACCATTCTCTCTCCTATTAGTGCATTTCAGTTGTTCTACATGGTTCGAGGATTCATCATACAGTTGTTCCCGAGTTGGTTGAGCACATTCCATTTCTTCCCAAGAAGAATATTACTCTAGACATACTCATCTAGTTTGGAGTGTATACATATTTTGGTTTCTTTGTCATATCCATTTTTCAAGGAAGGTTTTGTCCCATGAGGTTTTCCTCCTTACCTCTAGTACATGGATCACTAAAATTTTGTTGTAAAAGGTGACTTGTGCCATAGTTTCCAAGGACTTAGTAAATCATACTAAGTTAGGATTAAGGGGGGGTGCTAGAGCAATAATATACCTTAGTTCCTTAATGATCTACCTAGGAGACATAATCATTTTCCTTGTGCTTATGTTCTATAGTCTAACTTATGTTGTACTAATCAATATTAGTCAAATAAGTGGTTTTGGTTCATTAAATGATAGTTGAGGCACTCTAGTTTGAACATCTTGAAATTTCAGGCTGTGCATTAATTTTAAACCACTTCCAACTTTGACTAGGGGCTCTAGTGTGTGTGAATGTGGATTTTTATGGTGTCCTTGGCATTTATTTTCCTCTTAGATATTCCTCCACTCACCCATGCGCTCTCCCATGCTTTCCTTCCCTCATTTATGAACCAAGCATGCTTCTTGCCTATTCACACATGTTCACACATGGTTTCGTGTCTATTTGGTTAGGTTTGGGAGCTTATTGGTCAACCTAGGGGGGTTTGAAGGTCAAATCTTAGTTGGACAATTGGGTGCATTCACATGGTCACCAAGGGCTCACAAATTGTCTCCAATGTACTATAAATATGTATCATTCACATCAACAAGGTGTGCTATAATATAATGGTTATATATTAGCACCTTTCAGATGTGCTATTTTAGAGTCTTTATTGTTCTCTTACATATTTTGTTAAACACTTTTATGGTGAATATTGTTCTAGCTCCTAGATATACTTGAGAATCAATTCTCACAATATCATTGTATTTATATGTACATAACTTATTGAGATAAATACACTTTCATGCCAATTTGTTATGTCTTTCATTGAATGTGTTTTGTCAATTGCTTATATTCGCATTTGGAATCTGAACATTGCAGACATAGGATGAGGGATTGTGGATCCTAATAGAATTTTTTTAGCATTATGATGCTTTCATTGATTTCTCTATTACCTCTTTCTTTTTATCACTTCTATACTCTATATGGGTACTTATATTCGTTAGGGTACCTATCCATACATAGAGGAAGTCTGTGACTGAAGTAACCTACTAACTAACCTCAAATTTTAACCAAATTTTATATTTTTGCACTAAAATAGAGGTAGAAATGGGCTGGACACTACCATGGTGCATAGAGGTGGGATATTTGTTTCAAAAAGGGATTTTTAATAGTATTTCAGAGGTGGAATAAATTGATTCCACAATTTAGCAAAAATTATTTTGCAAGTAAGGAAGTGATCACATGTTAGGCCAAGATGTGCATCAATGTAATAAGGTGGAAAATATGTTATAACAAACTCCCTCTTGAAAATTTATCTAATGATTTGGTCAAAGGGAAGAAATCAATCCTTACGATGAGGTAATCCATCGTGATCCGGATAATTTTTTCCCTCATCTTTTTTACCATCAATTCTTTAAATCAAACACCATTGTCATTAATTACTTTGATGAATCCTGCACCACTCCATCGATCCATGTTTTAGTTGACAAACATGCTCAATATTCTCCAATTTCAATTACGAATGGTGTTTCTCATGAACCCATCTTGGGGGATATGTATTATATCTTGGAATAAATTCCCCATCCTATTTATCATGATTTTTCATATTCTCTCATTGACGACACTTATTAGTTTGATCAAGAGGATGAAATCATTGAGGATCTAAGATCAAACCATACCTAAGAGTGATTCCTTATTTCTATCTATCTCTCGTTTGATTTATGATGATTTTACTAATGATTTGGTTAACATAATTCATCATTTCAATGAATAACATGTGATCATGGATGACCTTGTTCTTAACGATCATGTTTTGACAGAAAATAATGTCTTAATCCCTTCCAATTCTCATCCAAATCATGAAAACATCCCTAATGACATTGTTTATGATGCATATCAATTTGATTAGAATATCATTGAAGCCTATGAATTTTATGATAAAATTATATTTATGGATGACTCCCTATCTCAATCCAACTCACATCCCATTTATGATGACTATCTTGAATCTTTTCCACAGGGTAGTGTGAATCTCAATTATGAAATCATGATCAAACATGCCTTCGATGAGGAAGAACCTACCATTCACAAATTATATCAAGTTGAAATGCATCTGATTGATCAAGAATTCCTTAAATCTCCTCATCATCAACATGTCATCAAAGAAATCTATAATCATGAAATCAATGACTCGCCTCAATATGACTTGTATCCAATATATGGTGATTATCTAGAGTCAATCAATGATGATACATGTCTCTCTAAGGAAAATATAATGGTAAAGATATGGATGGGGCTTTATTAAGTGTCAATTCAATTAATTTCGATGACATTAAATGTATTATTCCAAATCAATTCCACATAGTTAATTAAGTGGACAAGGTCAATCTTGGGTTGTTTTTAGAGATTACATTTGGGATTCATGGGTTGTCAAGTTAATTAATATTCAAAGTTTTAACTCATTTATTTGCATTACTTTTTATTTGATTCAAGAACGAATAACTCTTTTTTCTCTAATATTCACAATAAAATCTATCTTTGTTTCATGTGTTCTTTGTAAAGAAAAATGTAACAAGAATGAAACTAGTAATAGTCGTAGCATTTTGATGAATTCATATAAAACAAATGGTACTCTATAAGACTTCCCTTTCCTATTCATAGAAGTAGGAGTAGGTTTCATGTTAGTCATAGGTCATTTTTCAAGCCCCATGTGATACTGAGAGGGAGGGGAGGGGGGGATGAAACTGTATCATGTGCAATCACAATATTTATATATAATTTTTCACTTCATAAAACATACACCTATACAAAAGAAATTATCAACATAGAAAAAAATTGTATGTACGGTGTTTAAAAAAACATAATATATATAATCTTTGATTACATAAATTGTTGGGAGACACCAGACTCCAATACAAGTATGAGCATCCACTCACTGATTTTGCTGACACCAATCGCTTACAAGCACCAACCTGATATTTTATAGGCACGGGCTTATGAGGACACCAATCCTCTTATGAGCTCCAAATCATAATTATATAGGACCAACTTGCATGATCATGTACTCGCCTTAGCTTCTAGGCACTAACCTATGGAAAACACTAATCTTCTGTCCTTACCTAGTCCTACCACCTAGATATAGATTTTTCATTTTATTCCTCGATCACAATCTACTATTCACTTTATGATCTTCTTCCTATGTTCTATGCTTCTTGACAGGCTGCATCTCTGCAAAACATCCTCAACACTCCTTCCACGCATATTGTTCTGCTACAAATCCATATTTAGTTTTGATCATTTCTAGTGCAACTATATCTATGCATCTACTATGCACTTATATTTGTGCACAAAACATCCTCATCCTCTAAGCCCCAAAAAATTCATCTTCTATATTAAATTTGCACACTTTTCAGAGATCCATACTTGCTTGGATGGATTCCAAAATAAAGAGATCATTTCCTTTATTTATATGAGTGCTGGATAACTTCTTGGGTCCAATCAATACTTTATGGCATAAGAATGACTTAACATTTTGGCATTAATGACAACTTTATTTATAATAATATCCCACTTTGGCATTGATTTCAACACTAAACAAAACTGAGCCCCTCGTGATTAAATGCTCCTTATCAAAAATTTGTACTCCCCTTATCATTTAGTCATCTACAATTATCTCCCCCTTTGACATAAATGGAAAGCGAATAATTCTATGACAAAGTTGTTATTTTGTATTTGCACATGATTTGAAATTTCTCCCCTTGAATTTATGGTGTGCAGTATCCTGTATTGTCGTATTGTATAGAAAAAATTATCAAAATGTGATATTTTTGGCTTGATTTTCTGGTTGCACCATGATTGCGAACTTCCATAGAGCTTCCTGTGCAGTTGCAACCTTCTTCTCCATCTCTAAGTCTTTGTCCAAAATAGCTTCTTTCACCTGCTCAATGGTAGATGAATTCAGGGCTTCTATACATTCATTGACATCTTCCTGACTTCTCCTTGTACCAACGCAAATTATTCTGTGATATATAAGGCTTCATCTTGTAATTGTTTAAGCCTATTGTCTATCTTCTATCATTCATCTTAGATATTGCTTACATCTAGCTGTCATTTCCTATATTCTCCAATTTTGGCCACTTTTTTGTGTCTAGTAGAATATTAGAACTAGAAGTCACTTTTTTCCTTCTCACTATTGCTCAATTTGTATCTGTTAATACACTTCCTTCAATTATCTGTATGCAACCAACTTTTCTTATAGCTGAGCACATTCTTCATTTAACTTTTCACACTTTAACTTCAAGGTCCTAATATTGCCTATTGCAGTATTAATCCTTTCTTGTCTATTTTCATGTTTTTCTTTGACCTCTATAGGTGTCTTTTGTTGTTGCCTCACTACAAGGTCCTCAATCTTAGCGTGCATGCCTTGAATGGCCTCACCTATTTTCTACACCTTTTCTTTTGGATAAATATCTTTATCTATTTGAATTTCTTGGAGTGCATTGTATACTTCTTCTACTTGCTTATGCAATTTTGAATTCTTACATATAATTTCTTGTACTTCACTCTTGATCTCATCACCTTTTATAGTTGCTTCTTCCGCTTCTTTCTGTAGTTTTTCTTCCTTCTACATTGTTTCTTCTTTTTATGTTTTTTCCTTTTGATATTTATCCTACAATTTTTCTTTCTTCTAGACTTCTATACGAATATGTTGTCATTACTTCATGTCACTTTCATATTTCTTGCACGAAAAATGTATGTAATGTGTGCATCTCATCGATGGGTAAGCGTGAAAATATCATTTCTACAAGGCTTATGGTGAATGTTGACTACTACATTTTCTATGTAGGAAATACTAACACTACTGCCAAAATATTCAAACCTTGTTGTGACTTTATTGAGACCTTCATATGTGTAGTTGTCTGTGTTTTTGTGCTACTTTGTTCATATTCTTTCTTATTCATCACTAACAATTTCCTTGTCGCAAATTATTATTTGACTTTTATGAATATTTCCTCTTGTTTTGTCGCAAGATACTCCACTTCCTCCTTTAAAGTTATCTTTTAAATAATTTCTTTAGTGACATTCTTGACCTCCCATATTATTTGATCCACATCATCTTTTGTCAAGATCTGAGTGGAATTGGGTTTGGATAAATTCCTTTTCTTCCTTTATGATTCTTCCACTTGTTACTTTCCTTTCCTTTTATTAGTCTGTGCAGTCTTCCCTTTAGTTTCAGGTAATATTTCTACTCTTCCTTTTTCTATGGATTTACTCTATGGTGGAGTGTTTTGATGTACATGCTTCTTCTATTGCATGACTTCTTCTTATTCTATCAATGGGATTCCCCATGCCAGATCCCAATCATTTAAAATATATGCAATGCCATCCTCAGAACACCTAAACATGGTAGGTAACCATTGCTTCTAGGGATCCCTTATGGCTTGTATATAGATATGATGCATCCCTACCTTGAAGCATGCAATTCCCTTAAATAGGTCAATTATGTGCAGTTGTATGTGTGGTGTATCATTTATGATAACCCTAATCTCTTCGTTGTATATAAATACATTAATGTTATTTTATATTTTTCTGTGTTGATTATTTATAAACCACAAATTTGCATACCCTGTTGCTAAGAATGGCTTCCCGTTTCTTCCAAAGAATTGTCTATCTTTTGGCTGCTTCTATCCCACTAGCGCAATACATATTAATATCAATGTAATGAAAAATGTGTATCTTTTTCTTCTGTTTCATGACAGACAAACAAAAACTCATTAAGAAAAACCTTAACCAGTTCATTTGTACTCCAACGCATTGTGTTGTGGCTGCAATAATTGATGCTAAGACTTGGTTTTGGAAACTCTTCCAAAATAGCTTGCATGCTAGGACTTGAACTACAAATCTCACAACTTTGTCATTTATGTGTGTGACTAGAAATTCTCTTCAAGATCTTTGGGTTGCATATTTTTCCATTATCTTCTTCACAAGGGTTTTTTCCTACTTCCTATCTAGAATGATGCTTACATCTTCTCCTTTGGTAGGATTTCTAGTGATATATTCTATCAACTTAGCATCAATGGATATAGGCTTGTTTAGGCACAAGAATCCTCCATGTACCCATGAAAATAGATTTTTTGTGAACATTTTCACTTGTGGGGTCCTTCCAAAATGAGGAATGCCTAGCAAAATCAAGATCCTTGATTTCATTAATCCATTTACCCATGTTTGAAGTTCCATTATAATTGGTGCCTTAGGGTGTGGACTCATCCTTTTGTCCAAGTATTTTATTTTTACTAGATCAGGGACAAGTTTCTTCATTGGTTAGGTTATACTCCACAAATCAAAATTTGTATACTTGGCTAAGCAAACTTTCTTCAATGAGTGTCCCCCTCTGGTTCCTTCGATACTGGTATATCTGTATCTTCTATGTTAGGTAAGTGACTAACGTTGTATTAGGGTTTCTTGATGGAATGTAGTCACGAGGGAGCCTTACCATATTTGGTGTCAACATTTTTTGTGTCCATGCAGGACCTTCCTGCAAACTCACTGATGGATTTTCCATTATGCACTGTCTCTTAGGCACCATAACATTCCTCTAGCTCCAACTTTAGTCTCTATTGTTTATTCTATGATTGATTCCTTCATTAGATTATAGTGGCTACATTTATACTATTTTGATTTATTTTATGAGAAGTTTGGTACCTTTCTATTGCCATTATTTCTTTTTGATTCACTTGGATCCACCTTGATTTTGTTCTTCTAGTAGCCACGTGAGACATCATCTCACTATTGGTCCAAGAAACAATTAAAGAAATGTAATTTCTTTCTGAAATAAGTTAAGTCATCCAGAAATAAATAATAAAAAGAATTTTTATTATTGTTTGAAAATTCAACCCCAGTAAAGCAACTAGGTCATCCCCGGTAAAAAATCCCCCAGAAAACACTATAAATTAGAGGGATTCCTCCTATTTTGGATACACAGCAAAAAGGCAAGTTAGCCTAGTAAGAGAATGTTTGCTACTATAGCTAGGAGACTATTTTCTGGGGTTCTCCATCTTTGGACAGGTTTCTTCTTATCTTTCTTTGGGGTTTGTGCTACTATGATATGGATGAACTTCTATATCTTAACGATTTATCTCTCTTGGAAGGGAGAGATCGGGGTGACATTATTTTTTCTATGGTTGGGAGATGATCTTTGATCATCATGGTTAAACAAGCTCCACTCTTTGTTTTATTTTTTTCCTTTGTCTTTCTGTTAGCGCCACTTTGATTTTCCTTTGATCTCATGCCGATGTATTATTTGTGGTTTTTGTTGACTTTAACCTTCTCCTCAAATGATTTGGAGCTTTCTTTAAGAGTATGCTAATTTTTTTCAAACCTAAGACCAGTCTTGTCATGTGGCGATCTTTGAAAACTAAGGATGTGATCTAAGATACAAGTTATTTTCTTAAACCTTGAATTTGTCTCCAACTGGGAAAATGTCTTATTCAAATATTCTTTTAGTGAATGGATCTCAAGCTTTTTCTTTTTACATATTTTAGTCTTCTCATGAATTTGGTTTGTAAAATCTTCTTCAGCCCTCTTGGCCTCATCTTCTTGGATTTTCAAACCATTAATTGTTTTTTCAGCATCAAGTAACTGATCTTTTTGTTCATATACGATATTCTTGACTTTTTCAAGGTTATGTGTTATTTTTTTAAAGCTTTGAAATACCTCTTGAGAGTTTTGCATCTCTACTTTCAGAGATAGGATTTCTTTTCTTAGAGAAACATTATCAGTTTCTTATCCTTGGCATACTATCTCCTTCTCACTTAGCTGATTTACAAAGGATTCTTGAGTAATTTTTTCCTCCTCTATTTGAGATTCTAAACTCATAGTTACTTAATGAGCCTTTTCTTTATGCTATATAAACTATTCCATGAATACTTCATTTTTATTTTTACTTTTTATTTTCCTTAACTCTTCATAGAACTAATTAGTTCATCCTTCCTGCCAACTTTTGCAGTTTCCTCATCTTGAGACTTAAAGGTTTCTTCTTCACTTGCAAGCTATTTCTAACTATCACCCATATCATGTAGACTACAAGATTAATTTTCAATAGAAGATTTGTAAGAAGAGAAATTAATTATATTATGAAAATACTTACAGAGTACTCATGTGGTGCGATCTGATTGATTTTTAAGCAACTCATTTGAAGATGCTTCCTTTTCTGATGGATCTTCCTTAATGGATGGGATACTTTCATCATTTTTTTTTTCGATTCTTTAATTGCTATGATCACTTCCTCAATCATGTGGAAACTTTTTGTATTTTCCCAAATCTCTTTGGTTGAGATACATTTCCTAACTTTGTCTTTCACAGAATCATCTAATCCTTCCATGATAACATCCATTGCTAACTTGTTTTTTTTATTTTCAATTCTTCTGGATGTATACTTTGGTGACCTTTTTGAAAGGGTGTAACCTGTAACAAACAAATTCCAAAATTCAAGTCCAAGTGATTGCAAATAGGATTCCATTCTCATAGTCCAAAGTACATAGTTTATGCCAATGAACAAAGGAGCTATATCTGTGTTGAAACCAATTTGCACACAATCCATATATGCGTAGTGATATGTCTTCTAGTGGTTATACTGAATCTGAAGGACCTGCTCTGATACCAATTGTTAACCCCCAAGTGATACTAAGAGGGGGGATGAATCACTATCATGCACAA
>LPNX010182010.1:33028-49145 GCA_001517045.1 Pseudotsuga menziesii | reverse complement strand
ATATAATCTTTGATTATATAAATTGTTGGAAGACACCAGTCTTTAATACAAGTATGAGCACCCACTCACTAATTTTGATGACACCAATATGAAAAGGACATTAATCCCTTGCAAGAACTAACCTATGAGGACACCAATCATCTTATGAGAACCAACTCATAGTAAGAAAGCTGAAACATTCATGTTTAGGCACCCTCTTGAGCTGTCAGGAACCAACCCATGGAAGACACCAACCTTTTGTCCTTTCCCCGTCCTACCAACCAGATATAGATTTTCCATTACATTCCTCTATCACAATATACTCTGCACTTTATAATATGATTCCTCTATTTTGTGCTACTGTACAGTTTGCTTCTACACAAAACATCCTTAGCACTCATTCCATGCATGTCGTTCTTCTACAATTTCATATTTATTTCTGATCAGATGTTGTGCAACCAGATATATGCATATGTTGTGCACTCATATTTGTGAACAAAACATCCTCATCCTCTAAGCCCTAGAAAATTCATTTTCTATATGAAATTTGCGCACTTTTCAGAGCTCCATGTGTGTTATAGCATGATTTTCCACAACTTAGGCATCATGCATTGATGGCCTTCCCTTGTTCCTATGGAGACTCATTATACCCCCTTTCTCAATATAGCCTTGATGTTTTGGTTTAACCCTAAAAAATACATTTGTGAAGATACATGTAGGTCAACAATTATGAAACTCAAATATACACAGCTTGTACCATTACAACCCACGTACATCAGGTTTTGTGCAAAAAACAAAAAATGTTTGTATTTTTCCTTATCAAGTAACAAATAGCTTGATCCTTGGCCTTCCATATGCCTAGAAACACTCCAATTTGACCCTCCATTTCCCATTTGAGGGATATATATTGAGCCATTATGAAGCATTGGTGGGGGAGAAACTATGAGAGTAAGGAAACTATAGAGAATTTTTTCCCAATTGCCAAATGCTTGAGTCTGCATCCCTTTATCCTTGTTGATAGAACCCTTTAAGTTCATCTCCCAATATTTCTATTGTATTTGTGATATTTCCTTGGTATGGAGGATTGAAGTGGTGGAGGCCCAGGTGGAGGAACCTAGTTTCTCTGTTTCGACAGGTTTCCGAAGAGGTTGTCACATTGTATCTCTATTTTTACATTAATAGAAATATCCATTTCTCATCTAAATTTCATGTGCAATTGTTTATGTTTGTATTCTTGGGTGTAGTTTCTTTATACATGTTTAAATGGATTATGCTAGTTTGACTAACATTTAATATATTTTATGCTTGGATATATCTTTGTTGTTGAGGGAAAATTGCAGGGAATAAGCATTTGATCGTGAGCTCAACGGTTGTCTCCTTCGAACATCTGGTTGAGGTTTGAACTCCTTCCCTTAGTTGTTAGCTTCTTTAATTTATCTATCATATTTGAGAATGGATGTGATTTTTGGTCTCATCCTGTCTGTTGTGGTGCACCCCAAGCCATAGGAAGATTTTATCCGTATCATAATTGGAAAATCCACTGGGGAAGTCTCCTTTTTGTTGGGGTTTTTGGGTGCATTTTTGCTTGAATTGCTCTCTATTTATTTGTGTTTATATGCTGCATTCATTACTATGGTTATCCATTGCAAGTTTCCTTGAGTGATTTGGCTTTAAAGTTACGTTTTTCCCCCTTTTTCTTGATATACATAGGTCATAGTGTTGAAGGTCACATACACATGCAAGCTATGTGTGTTTGACCTACATAGACACACATGCTATGTGCATTTCACCTGCGTACATACTCAGCCTATGTGTTTGACCCTCATACCCACATAGTCTATGTGTGTTTCACCCATGTACATACTCAGGTGATGTGTGTTTGACCCATGTACCCACATAGGCTATGTGTGTTCCACTCTCCTACATATTTAGGTTATGCATGTTTGACTTGCAATCGTGTACACTTCAATTTTTGCTTGATATATTGGTTGGAGTGATTTTTGGGTGGGTTGTGAGTGTTGCTGAGTCTTCTAGGGTCCCTATACTGTCTGTTGAGTGCTTTTAATGTGACTAGAAACTCCATTTTTATTAGTGTTAGGAGAATTTGTTCTTGTCATTTTCTCCCTTTTTGTTTTTCTTTTAGTGCATGAATCATTGAGTCTTGGTGTCTGGCTTGTCTTATGTCTTTATAATTGTTGTAGGGGCTGAGAGTTTATTGGTTCTATTTTTCATTTTTATTCATTTATTGTGAAAATACAAAATTATTTGCATCATAATGGTTTATCCCACAATACTAAGAGGGGGGGGGGGGTGTGAATCAGTATTGTCAATTTTTTTATTTTAAATTACACAAAATCAACAATCAAGACACATATTTTATCGTGGAAACTTGAAAAGAGAAAACCACCAACATAAACTCATAAATAAGATGAAGTTACAAAATTGTTTATGTGCTACAACAAAAAGGATGCAAAACACACCCTAGGTTTTGTCTGCAACTACAGACTAGGATGCTACAACACCCATATTATTTTCTTCCTACTTCAACAAACAAGGATGCTACGCCACCCTATTCTCCAGCTACAACTGGAAGGAGGCTACGACCCCCTGCAAAGCTGTGGCCTACCCTATCAGCACCATGCCACCCTATACTGATCTTCTCAGTATTTTTAGAACAGTTGAAAACTATTCACTTTGGACTCTATCAGGTTCAGTAATAGAAACACCTAATTATTTTCAACTTCATTCAATAAATACCCTTTACCTATTTTTGATCAATGCATCTCTCCATAGTCACACTGTTTCTTTTTGTATCATGATTGTTCACTTACAGACACAACGAATCATCCTCCAACTACTCAACCATCGCATCACTTCAGCAATGGAAACATTTTGTTCTTCCCACAGATCATAATTCATTTCTGCATCCCTATTTATCATTCTCTTGTGCATCCATAATCTTCTTCATTAGATACAATCCAGACAGTTGATCTTTCATCTGGATCTCTATGGATTGTTGATTTATTCTACAGATTTCCCTTTTTAAATCGTATTTATGCACCAGGTTTCTAATTCAATGATTCCCCACAGTTGCTCTTCATCAGGATCCTTCTTGAGCGTCGATATTCATATTTGCAGGATGCGGGATGTAACATTTCTGAAAATTGTATCTCGACTTTTCGCAAACTTCTTTCTGCAACACCAATTCCACACCGTTGATATTTTGTTGGTGTTTTCCTGACTGTCGATTTCCATATTACGGGATGTAAAATTTCCCAAAATCATATCTTGACTTTCCGCAAACTTCCTTCTGCAACACCAATTCTGCATCGTTGATATTTTGTGGGTGTTTTCTTGACCATCGATTTCCAGATTGCGGGTTGCGGATTGCGGGTTCATAGAATCTTTAAACGCAATTCCCTTCCCACATTTTTGCTTCTGCACCGTCGATCTCTTTTGGAAGAACTAATCTCAGCCATCCAATTTTGATATTTTGCGGAACTTCATCCTCTTGCTTATTTTTTGTGAAACTGATCCTCAGCTGTTGGATCTCATGCGGAATGCTTCCTAACCATCGATTTCATATCGAATTTGGATCTCCCCATGACTTGCATATCTACATGATTTCTTTGCGAAAATCCTTTGTGACAGTTCATTCAGCTACAACTGTCGTTCAACTTGCTATAGGGTTATTCCCTTGTTATTCTGGATACCTACAACCTTCAGCATGCCACCATATCCACTAGTTATTCCTTTGTCATTTGTGAATACTTTTGACATCAATGGAAACTATATTCTCAACAATATCCCCCTTTGGAATTGATGGCAACTTCTAAAACATTCTCCCCCTTTGATAACAATGACAAAGGAACCTCTCTATCTGGCTTCTCCCCATGTTAGCATTTCTCCCCCTAAGATTGAGCGTTTCTCCTTATAGTACTTTTGTAACATAATTACTCCTATTTTCTGTCTAAGATGCTCAAAGGCTTCTTTAGGTAGTGGTTTGGTGAAAATGTCAGCAATCTATTCGTTTGTGTCAATGTATTCTAATTTGACATCTTTTTAATATACTTGTTCTCTTAGATAGTGATACTTGATTGGTATATGTTTTGACTTAGAATGCATGATAGGATTTTTAGACATATTTATAGCACTAGTGTGTTATCACATTTGATCACTATTGCATGTTAATATTTTACAAGTAGATCTTATATAGTTTGTCTCATCCAAATAACCTGAGTGCAACATGAGGTGACAACAATATATTTTGCTTCTGCTGTAGAGAGTGAAATGGACGATTTTTTTTACTAGACCATGATACTAAACAATCTCCCAAAAAAAATGTTTCTCCACTAGTACTTTTTCGATCGTCAACGCTTCCTGCCAAATCTGCATCAGTAAATGCCTTCAAGGTAAAGTCTTGTCCTTTCAGATACCATAAACCATAATCCATAGTACCTTTTAGATATTTGAGAATCCTTTTTACTGTTGTTACATGTGTTTCTTTGGGAGATGACTAGAATCTAGCTACCATTCCAACATCTTGCATCACATTTGGTCTTGTGGCTGACACATATAGAAGACCACCAATCATGGATCTAAACATGGTATGATCTACTTCTAGTCATTCATCATCCTTACTTAACTTGCAACCGGTGACCATTGGAATACCAACAAGTTTGGAATCTTTCAATTTAAACTTTCTCAACATATCTTTGATGTACGTAGTTTGAGATATGAAAATTCCTTCGTCTGTTTGATAGAATTGCAATCCTAGGAAGAAAGTCAATTCACCCAACATTGACATTTCAAATTCTTTCTTCATTTTCAGAGGCAAAATCTACACTTAGTATTTGAAGATTGCTTCCAAATATGATACCATTCACATAGACAACAACAATGATCATATTTTTATCTTCGATCTTTAGGTAAATATTACTTTTAGTGGCTCCTATTTTAAAGCCTTGTTGTTTTAAGTAACTATCTAGTCTTGAAAATCATGCTCTTGGAGCTTTTTTGAGACCATAGAGAGCCTTCTTCAGTTTACAGACATAGTCTTTGTTCTCTAACAAGATAAACCCTTCAGGTTGTTCAATATATACTTCTTCTTCTTGTTTTCCATTTAGGAATGCAGACATGACATCCATTTGATATACTTTGAAGTTTTTATGGCATGACAGTGCTAAAAACATTTTGATTGCTTCAAGTCAAGCTACAGGAGCATAATTTTCTTCAAAATCAATACCTTCCACTTGGGCATACCCCTTACAAACCAATTTGACTTTGTTCCTAATTACTTGTCCATCTTGATTGAACTTGTTTTTGAAAATCCATTTGGTTCCTATAATGTTCTTATCTTCAGGTCTTGGGACAAGTTCCCAGGTCTCATTTTTCTCAACATGATCTAGTTCTTCATTCATGGCTTTGACCCATTCATCATTTTTGTTGGCTTTTGTAAAGTTCTTGGGTTCTACTATTGAGAGTAAGGCTTGTGCCACATCTGGTAGTTGTCTTATTGTTACAACTCCGGCATTTTTATCACCCATGATCGACTTCGGATGATCCTTTTGTACCCTTATAGAAGGAGTTTTAGTGTCAGGTCTAGGAAAGTCTTCATCCTCTTCCTGTGTATATTCCTTCTCTTTGTCTTCTTCTTCCTTATGAATTCTCTCATCCTTTTGAAATTCTTTTATCTCGTCATCAAATGTATTTTCAATACTATCAAACTTTTTCTCTTTTCTTGGTTTCACATCATATATTTTTACATCAACACTTTCTACAATCTTATGTAACCTTTTATTGAAACACCTATATGCCTTTTTGGTGGATGAAGTTTTTGCAGCTGAAAATTGTCTCTTAATTCCATGATTTTCACAAAACTCATTGAATTCATTTTGAGGTAAATTATCCCCCATTATCTGATCTGAGACACTTGATTTTCATACCTGACTCATTTTCATCCATCGCTTTGAAGATTTTAAAATTTTCAAAAGCTTCTGATTTTTTTTTTTAGGAATGCCACCCATGTCATCCTTGTATAATCATCAATGAGCAACATGAAATAGTGATCTCCTTGCAGGATTTTAGTTCGAGTTGGTCCACAAAGGTCTGTGTGTGTTATTTCCAAAGGGTGTGAAGTCATATGTTCTTTTATTTTAAAGCTGGCTCCAGTTTTCTTCCCATGTTGACAATGTTTACATACAAAGTTTAGAGGAAGTAAAAAATTTGGTAGATCTCTTATAGCTTCGTTTGTGCATATTTTGGCAAGATTGTCAAAACTTAAATGTGCCAACCTTCAGTGCCATAACCAAATTTCATCTACCATACTTAAGTAGCTTTGGTTTTCATTTTCCAAGATGTAAACATTGTTTGTATTTGTCATAGGAATGCCATTGATCTTTCTTGATTTCTTATTCTTGATTTCACATTTTTTTGGCTCTGGTTTGCTTCCCATGTTGACAATGTTTACATACAGAGTTTAGAGGAAGTACAATTTTTGGTAGATGTCCTATAGCTTCCTTTGTGCTTATTTTGGTAAGATTGTCAAAACTTAAATGTCCCAACCTTCTGTTCCATAACCAACTTTCATCTACCATACTTAAGTGGCTTTGGTTTTCATTTTCCAAGATGTATACATTGTTTGTATTTCTCATAGAAATGCCAACGATCTTTCCTGATTTCTTATTATTGATTTCACATTTTTCTGAGTTAAATATACAAATGTGTCCTTGGCACGTCCTTGGTCGCATGTTTGACTTACACTAAGAATATTAGGCTTGATATTTTCAACTAGCAAAACATTTTCTACTTTGATCTTGCTGCTGACAACAACTGTTCCTTTGCCGATTATTTTGGAGGACAGGATGTCTCCAAAAGTGACTTTTCCCTTATTAATTTTTAGTGTTATGAATTTGCTTATGTCACCATTCATATGTTTTGAAAAACCCCTATCCAAGTGCCATAAGTTTTGGCTTTCGGTTTCACACTAAGCAATCATGGAAGTTTCATTTTCTTCCTTTTCTCTCCAATATCTCTTTTGTTTAGTGTTTTGAGGTTCGGTTGCGACATTATTTCTTGTAGGAGTCTTCAGCTTACAATCTCTTGCCATATGTCCATGGTTATTGCACTTATAACATTCTATGTCATATTTTTGGAGTAGTGTAAATAGATTCTTAATTCCTTTTGATTTATTACTTGATGACTTCTTCTTATATTCATAAACCTTTCTTTCAATTTTGCAATTTAAGCTTTATGACCGAAATGATTACAAGAATAGAAGTGGCCTAAGAAGATCTGTAAATATCTATTTGGTCTCTTTGGTGCTGTATTATTTCTATTTTTATCCTAAGAAATTAAGCCTGCTTTCTTGCTTCCTTCAGCATAAGTTTTATTACTTCCTTCTTGATTGGTGACCGAAAAAATATCTGGCTTCTTTTCTTTAACGAACCCCAATCCAGATCTATCACTTGATGGTCTTTGGCTACTCAGAATGTCATCTAGAATCCATGAGCTATTCTCAAACATTGACTTGATATATTCTTCATCAAGCTTTCTCTTGAATTGCACAATTTCTTCTGCAAAGTTTTTAGACTCTTGTATTCTTCTTTTGAGTTGTATATTTAGGTCCTCCTCAACCTTTTTGGAATCTAGAATTTGAGCTTCCAACTTACTGATGATAAGATTTGATTGTCTATTCTTTTTCCTACATTTCTCAAGTTATTCAAGGGCACTAACAAGTTCAGCTCTTAGGTCTACTTCTCCTTCTATATCTGAGTCACTATTTGAGTCTTGAGTATCTAGGCCCATGAATAAAACTTCTATTTCTTCAACTTCACTTCCATCTGAATCTTCATTGTCTTCCATGGTGTAAACAATTTTCGTTTTCCCATGGTGTTTTTTCTTGTTTCCCAATTTACCCACTTTGAACTTCAAGGTTTCCTTTTCTTCATTCTCATCTTATTTAGTGTAGGTGCATTTAGAGGCAAAATGTCCAATCCTTCCACAATTAAAACACTTTAAAGGTAACTTCCCTTTGTATTTTCTAGTCCCTCTCTCAAGTTTATTAATGAAGAAAGCTTCCTCATTATTTAGGTTTTCTGATTGATTTTTTATGGAGGCTTTAAAAGGTGCTTCTTTTTTTGAAGATCCATTTTATCCTGTTCTCATCTCATAAGCAGTGAGAATACCATGTAAGTCATCCATTGCTACCTTTCTAAGATTATCTCGTTCTTCTATAGTGGATACCTTTGGGTCATATCTCATTGGTAATGTTCTTAATACCTTGCTTACTACTTCTTTTTATTTTAATTTTCCTCCAAGCCCTCTGATCGCATTAACAACTTCATCCACATGAAGTAGGTATTCACCAACATTCTCTTCTTCTTTCATTTTAAGACTTTCAAATTGGCCTTTATGTGTTTGAATTTTGGATTCTTTGACCTTGGATTCTCCTTCATAGATAATTTTCAATTTGTCCCAAGATTGTTTGGCAGATGTGCATTAACTTTAGTAAATACCAAGTTTCTTAAACCACTTAAGATTGTGTTTAGGGATTTTGAATTACCTTCATATTCACCTAGTTCAATTGTGTCTGTAGGGTATTGGTTTCTTGTTTTAAGATCCTTTTTCTTTTTCTTCCCAAACCTTCCATCCCAGGAACATCAGATGACACCTCATTCTTACACTCTAGTAAGCATAATTTTCCTCGATAAATAGTGGAGGTTTGTTAGTGGTCAATCCTTCTTGTTGATCCGTTGTAATTATTGGATGGGATCTTCCTTCCAGTGATTAAGATGCTGTGAAGGAATCTGCTTCGATACCAATTGTTGGTTTATCCCACAATACTGAGAGGGGGGTGAACCAGTATTGTTAGTTTTTTATTTTAAATTACACAAAATCAACAATCAAGACACATATTTTATCGTGGAAACCTCAAAAGAGAAAACCACCAACAAAAACTCATTAATAAGATGAAGATACAAAATTCTTTATCTGCTACAAAAGAAAGGATGAAAAACACACCCTATGTTTTGTCTGCAACTACAGATTAGGATGCTACAACACCCATATTATTTTCTGCCTACTTCAACAGATAAGGATGCTATGGCACCCTGTTCTCCAGCTACGACTGGAAGGAGGCTTTGACCCCCTGTAGACCTGTGGCCTACCCTATCACCACCCTACCAGCTTAGACTGATTTTCTCAATCATTTTAGAACAATTGAAAACTATTCACTTTGGACTCTATCAGGTGCACTAACAAATATGTCTAATTATTTTCACTTTCATTCAATAAGTACCCTTTACCTATTTCTGATCAACGCATCTCTCCATAGTGCACTATTTCATTTTGGATTGTGATTGTTCACTTACAGACACAATGAATCATCCTCCAACTGCTCAACCATCGCATCAATTCAACAAAGGAAACATTTCATTCTTCCCATAGATTAGAATCCATTTCCGCAGCCCTATTTATCATTCTCTGGTGCATCCATAATCTTCTTCACTAGATACAATCCAGACAGTTGATCTTTCTTCTGGATCTCTACGAACTGTTTATCTATTCTATAGATTTCCCTTTTTAAATCGTATTTCTGCACCAAGTTTCTATTTCGACGATTCCCCACCGTTGATCTTTATCATGCTCCTTCTTAAGCATTGATCTTCAAATTTGTGGGATGCGGGATGCGGGATGCAACATTTCCCAAAATTGTATCTTGACTTTTCACAACCTTCTTTTTTCAACACCAATTTCGCAGCGTTGATATTTTGCGGGTGTTTTCCCGACCGTCGATTTCCATATTGCAGGATGCGGGATGCAGGATGTAACATTTCCCAAAATTGTATCTCGACTTTTTGCAACACCAATTCCACACCGTTGATGTTTTGCGGGTGTTTTCCTAACCATCAATTTCCAGATTGCGGTATGTGGATCACAGGTTCATAGAATATTTAAACACAATTCCCTTTTTTCATTTTTGCTTTCACAGCATCGATCACTTTTGGGGAAACTAATCTCAGCTGTACGATTTTGATCTTTTGTGGAACTTCATCCTCTTGCCTATTTTTTGCAGAATTGATCCTCATCCATTGGATCTCATGCTGAATTATTCCTGACCGTTGATTTCATATCGAATTCGGATCTTACCATGACTTGCGGATCTACATGATTTATTTGCAGAAATCCTCTCCTCTATTTCATTCAGCTACAACCATCGTTCAACTTGCTATAGGGTTATTTGTTTTTCATTCACCCTGCACCCTGTAAGAGGGTTATTCTCTTGTTATTCTGGATACCTGCAACCTTCAGTCTACCACCATATCCACCGGTTATTCCTTTGTCATTTGTAAATAGTTTTGAAATCAATGAAAACTATATACTCAACACATTATTGCATGTTCATTCTCATTTTTCATTTGCATTGAAAGAAGCATTTGCATCGGTTGGCTTGGAGTCGAATTATTCTAGGATTTCATTTAGGAAAGATTGCTTGTACATTTAAAGAGAAAGGAATTATCCTTGCATCTTATTTAGTGGCAAACCATATTTTCATTTGGAAAACAGGTTTTCACTTGGAATTGTTTTTAGGTGTGCATAGTTAGTTTTACTGTTGAGTCATAACATCATTAGTTTCATGGACATATCCCTTGAGTAAGCACAACCTATTAAAATGAACACTTAATTTTAAATTGATTAGAATATTTTATTTTGTCGGGTGCACCCACAAGCTTAGGTTTTAGAGTCTTAGAATAGGATTTTGTGAGTAAACATCCCCAAGACTATAAAATGATAACAATTAGGTGTCTAACTAGGGAGAGGATAAATCCTTTTTATAATTGGTGTTCTAAGGAAGCTCCTCTTACGTAGGAGTTAATCATGAGGAAAAACACATGTTGATGTTGGGGATAAACCTCCACTAATTTCAATGAGAGCTGAATATATTTCTAGGATCTTATTCATATATGGGGGCTCTTGAGGTACCTTTGGTGCTTTTGAGCTTCATGATTAGTTACCATACCCATATGATAGATCTCACCTATGACTTCCAGCCTGAGCATTAGTTATATTAAGGTGACCTTAGTTTCTTTTCCTAGGTACCGTAGGGGGTATTTGGAGAGGTTATTTGGTGGGTGTCTCGACCAAGTAGGGGTCAGATAGCACCGTTACTTATGCATTGAAGGTAAGGGCCACTATAATTGGTCACAAACCTATGCTTGCTTATCGACATACTTGTTTCATTTGAGAGCTCATTGATCCTCATTCCTTGCTTGTGTGCATTCATCCTAAACTATTTAGGGATGTGCTTTGTGTTCGATAGTTAGAGTCATCGTGGATCAAGTATCGACTCCGTATCGGTCTTATCATTTAGCAGGTTTACCTCCTTTTTAACCCTTCACATCCACTTTAGAGGAGGTTTAGATTCTATAGTTGAACTATTTCCCATTGAATTATCCATAGGATACTTACGATGAGTAATACTGTAGAGACACCAAATTTACCTCCATCCCCTTCATCTGTTTTGGGACGAGGAGTCCATGGGACTCCTTCATCTACTTTATGGGCCTTTAAGACTCTAGCCTACAATGACCCTTATATGGGTGGTCCTTCCCTCCCCATAGGAATGAATCCTTTTTAGTTCACATGGTCTTCACACTCCATTCCAAACTTTTCCTCAGGAGGGTTAGGTACTAAGGCTCATTCCATGCTCTTTAGTTCAAGCCCTTTTAAATTTGGCATGCCAAATGTTTCAGCGACTATTCCGTCATCCATCCATGNGCATCTTCGTCTGGTACTTACATTAATTTTTATTCTATTAGGGGTGGTGGTGGATATGTGAATGTTGGGTCTATAACTTGCATCCCCTCTTTCATCCCATCATCCCCTACGCCTACTCATTTGAATGCATTTCTCATGACGAATCATCCCATATTCTAAGTGGAACCTTGGGAGGGAATATTCCTGTTTGTATGGGTCGTCCATCATCAGGGATCCCTTTGTTGGGATTTTTTGCGCCTCCTCATGTGTCTAGGGGAAATCCAGTTGATTAGGTGGTTAAGTTTGGCAATGTTTCTCCCAATTCCGAAGTAATGCCTCGTATGAAAATTCCTGTGCACAGTTACATGGGTCATATAGAAGGAGGTTATTACCCGAAAGGTTAAGGTCATGAACTTTACTAGAACACACCTTTCCAAGGGGCATGGAATCAAATGCCACAACCTAGACTCCCTTTTTTACCTATTTTGAATTTTTCTAACTTGTCTAGAATCACGAATGACCCAGTGTGTCATGATCCGGCATGGCCTTCTGTCCCTACTAAGCTTCCTTCAGATATTCTGAAGTTTGAAGCTAAGAAGGGCGAGGATATCAATGATCACGCTATGAATTTTTATCTCTGCTGCTCTTTGAATTCATTGAATCGTGATTCTAATTGATTAATACTATTTCAATGCACCCTCATGTGTCCAACCACAAAATGGTATATAGAGCTTCCTAGGGGCATACACCATACTTTCAACTACTTGGCCATGGTCTTCCTTAATCACTTTTAGTTGTCAATTCACTACGATGTTGGTACCGAAATCCTGTTGACCTTTCGAAAAGACAATACTAGTCACATTTTCGCCCATATTACAGAGTGGCATAGATGAAAGTGATTAATTAAGGCCAACATTCCACCAGAATTCCTATTGGAATGCCTCCTTAAGAACTTATTTTCTTATATGGTGAAGAATGTTTCAAATTCTAGAGTAGCCATTGAAGAACAAGCCATTTTCCAAGCTCAATAATTAAATTTGATTTATGCTCATTCTGGGATCCTTTATGAGATCGTTCCTGGGGCACTGAGGTCAAATCGTGACCCCAAGTTTAATCCTGGGTCGCATGCTGATGAAATTGTTGGCTATGCGAGTGTGAAAGTTGTAGACTAAGTCACAAACCAATTGTAAAAGTTTTCTATTAACCTATCTATAGCCTATTCCACCCAATCACCAAATGTATATATTTTGTAGTCGACGAACCTAAAGAGTAACCAACAACCTGGGGGGTACAAAAAGAGAAGAAAAAAATCGTAGGGGTGGGAATAATGATAGAGAAAATTATTATAATGACAAGAAAAACAACAATGCTATTGGGGACAAGTAGCCTAAACGTAAGGTCAAATTCCCATGTAAACTATTTGGAGGAGACCACCTTACGCAATTGTTCCCTAGGATTGATGAGGCCTCAAAGTTCATTGCATAGAGCCTCGCCGTGCTGAGGAATCCCCTTCCTCATCACCTAAACATGAATTTGAGTGCTTCAGTCATTGAAAGTAGGTTTGGTGGGACTCAAAACTCTCAATATCATGATGGTGATCATGGTTGCATTAATATGTTATCGGATATTCATGTTGTGACCCATTCACATGATTATGGTCCTTCGCAACTAACTTTAGGGAAATATCCCCTGCCTCCGAATATCTATTTATAGATTAATAAACCCAATTCTAAACCACAAGTGCCGAAATGGGTCGTTAAGTGTTAGACACACAATCCTAATTCCTGAGTTTCCAAAAACTATTCTCTAGTCGAGCATTTGGGTTAGAATCCCTATGTGATGTTAGCCTTAGAGGCGCTTTAGACTTGTCCAGCACAGAGGAATGCCTTCTTATATACTTTGGAAGCTCATGATTTAAGTAACCCGAGTACGATCAAGTTTGAGACGACTGATGTCTAACTTAGCTTTCCTTACCATGTGGCTTTTCAATTCCATGTGGAGTGTCTAAACAACACCATCAAACACATGGTTATTGATGAAGGGTCTTAGTTCTCCCTAGTTGTCTCAATCTTCAACTATGTTGACAACAATCATGTATTTGTCTTATTGGAAGGGTCTTAGTTCTCCCTAGTTGTCTCAATCTTCAACTATGTTGACAACATTCGATGGACACTCATTTAGACTGCACATAATTATTCCTTCTCTTCAGGTCCAGTTGGGAGGGAAGACTATGCTAGTCAAATTCAAGGTGGTTGTTGCACCCTTTCATGACAAACTTATATTGGGTTGTAGTTGGATTTACGCCATGAAGGTGATTGTATCATCTATGTTCCATGTTGTTTCCTTTCCTCGCGAAGGAAAAATTGTGACAATTGATCAATTAGCGTTCACTAATTCTAGTTATTAAGAACTACTAGCTGACAACTAAGAACATTGGTGTTAGGATGTATCTGTCGCTCATGGGAACCTTTAACTTTTTGGTGCCAATTTTTTCGATCGATTCCACTTTTGATGGTTCTTTATCATCGTCGAGTCCATTCCTGTTTTGTACATCATATTTGAGTGATCCTAGGACTCTCCCTTTTTCAATTACATCTGCTGAAGGGAACCCATCCGTCAGAATGGCTATGCCATTGTCTACATTAAACTAGTGAGTGTTAAACCGGTGGCCTTATGCAAGCACCCATGGAGTCTTGAACTGGTGACCTTACACAAGGAGTGTCTTAACAGTACACCCATTCACCTTCTATTCTACACCCCATGGGCATCGACCTATTTAAAAATGTGCTTGAAACCTTGATAGAAGGTTTTTAAGACCTTGGTCAAGCTGATAGCTCGATCAAGGGCTTGGAAAGTAGGATTTTATCCTTCTTTTCTGCAAATTTAATTTTACTGGCCTCTTTTCCAAGCCTAATCCTTATCCTAGGATGCACCTTAGATGGCATACTTCACGCCAATGGATTCATTAATGAATCATGTATCCATTGGCATATAATGTACATGTTTTTGAGTTGATGTGATATTTTTTCATTTTATTTTCAAACACACACTTACAAAACCATGTCCACAACTTTGAATTAGTACAAATAAAAAACAAGAACATAAAAAGTATATAACCATTTTTAAATTTATATGTCATAGATGAACGTGTCCTCTTGAAATGGGTATTTTTTGTTTTTCAGTTTTTGTAACCAGTATTTTTTTTTTTATATGCGCACACGTGTGTACAAAATGTGATTGAAATTTTCAATGGATAATTTAAAAAATTAACAAAAAATATAATTTACCAACATAAATTAAAAAAACATGTACACCCTAGCTAATTTTGTGTAGATTATGTTCATATGTTTTCTTCAAAACTTATGCATTTATCATTAAATTATTTTGCATGTATAGAAGCCACTTGTTAACTTTTTCTGAAATTTACAAGAACAAACCTATCATTAAATGCATTTTTGACATATTAAATAATAATAATATTATTTTTTAAATATAGGTGGAAATAAAACAACATTCCCTACATTTTATGTTTCTATTGCATGTTGAAATTCACAAGGCATATATGAGTTTTTAGGGTTTCAATTTAATAAATGACTAAAAAATTGAATTTTCACCGACATCTTTGGCCAAAAAGTGTTACCCATGCATCATCATTGATTCACCCTGCAACTTTGAAAATTTGGGAGTGACTTTGAATCATTGTTTTGACTAGTTTCATATCATCTTTTCAAAGTGAAGCTATTGCAGAGCAATTCACTGTGCTTTCTAGATTGAATCCATGTTCAATAGAAGATTGGAGCTTTATGCATATTCTAGGACTGCATTGTGTTGCAAATATTGTCCTAGATCTTGAATATTGTGAAGAGCAAGTTCCAACAAAATTTTATGTACACAGGCCTCTTGTTTTAGTGGCCTTAACACCACATAAGATCATCATGAGTTAGGTAAATCATATTATAACTTGCAAAGAGTCATCTTTGTAAGTTTTATTATATTTTGATACTTGTAGTAGTGGCTTTAACACCACATGTGATCATCATCAGTCAGGTAAATCATATTATAACTTGCAAACAATCATCTTTGTAAGTTTTATTGTATTTTGATACTTGCAGTTGTTCCCTTGTATGTGTCAACTTGGAACTGATTTGAAATGCATTAGCTTTGGTGCATTCTCGGCTAAGATTGACACACTTCATTTTTTGAGTTTTGGTTGTTGAGTTTGCTTGTAAAATGGTGGAATTGCATGAAGCCCTTCATTATTTGAGTGAGTCACAATTTTTTTAATGGTTGAAATCAATGGCTTGGTAGAGTTATTGAACACTCTACTTCTCTCTTCTATTGACAATATTTTCATGAATATGGGTTGATTAGTATTGTGCAC
>LPNX010182010.1:0-31194 GCA_001517045.1 Pseudotsuga menziesii | reverse complement strand
ATCTTTGATTATATAAATTGTTGGAAGACACCAGTATCCAATACAAGTATGAGCACCCACTCACTAATTTTGATGACACCAATCATAAAAGGACACCAATCCCTTGCAGACACTAACCTGTGAGGACACCAATCATCTTAAGAGAACCAAATCATAGTAAGAAAGATGAAACCTTCATGGTTAGGCACCCACCTGAGATGTTAGGAACCAACCCATGGAAGACACCAACCTTTTGTCCTTTCCCCGTCCTACCACCAAGATATAGATTTGCCATTGCATTCCTCTATCACAATATACTCTGCACTTTAAAATATGCTTCCTCTATTTGATGCTTCTTTACAGTTTGCTTCTATGCAAAACATCCTCAACACTCCTTTCGTGCATACTGTTCTTCTACAATTGGATATTTATTTCTGATCACATGCTGTGCAACCAGATCCATGCATATGTTGTGCACTCATATTTGTGAACAAAACATCCTCATCCTCTAAGCCCTAGAAAATTCATTTTCTATATGGAATTTGCACACTTTTCAGAGCTCCATATGTGTTATAGCATGATTTTCCACACCTTAGGAATCAAGAATTGATGGCCTTCCCTTGTTCCTATGTAGACTCATTATACCCCCTTACTCAGTATAGCCCTAATGTTTCAGTTTAACCCTAAAAAATACATTTGTGAAGATACACGCAGGTCAACAGTTATGCAGCAGAAATATACACAACTTGCACCATTACAACCCACGTACATCGGTTTTTGTGCTAAAAACAAAAAATATTTGGATGTTTCCTTATCAAGTAACAAATAGCTTGATCCTTGGCCTTCCATATGTCTAGAAGAGCTCCGATTTGACCCTTCGTTTCCCATTTGAGGGATATATATTGAGCCATTATGAAGCATTGGAGGGGGAGAAATTCTAAGAATAAGGAAACTATAGAGAATTTTTTCCCAATTTCCAAATGCTTGAGTATGCATCCCTTTATCATTGTTGATGGAACCCTTTAAGTTCATTTCCCAAGATTTCTATTGTATTTGTGGGATTTCCTTGGTATGGAGGATTGAAGTGGTGGAGGCTGAGGTGGAGGAACTTCGTTTCTCGGTTCCGACAAGTTTCCAAAGAGGTTGTCACATTGTATCTTTGTTTTTACATTAATAGAAATATCCATTTCTCGTCTAAATTTCATGTGCAATTGTTTATGTTTGTATTCTTGGGTTTAGTTGCTTTATACATGTTTAAATTGATTATGCTAGTTTGAATAACATTTAATATATTTTGTGTTTGGATATATCTTTGTTGTCGAGGGAAAATTGTAGGGAACAAGCATTTGATCATGAGCTCAACGGTGGTCTTCTTCGAACATTCGGTTGAGGTATGAACTCTTTCCCTTAGTTGTTATATTTTTTAATTTATCTATCATATTTGAGAATGGATGTGATTTTGTGTGTCATCCTGTCTATTGTGGTGCACCACAAGCCATAGGAATATTTTATCTGTAACAGATTTGGAAACTCCACTTGGGAATTCTCTTTTTTTGTTGGGGTTTTTGGGTGCATTTTTTCTTGAATTGGTCTCTATTTCTTTGTGTTTATATGTTGCATTTATTAGTATGGTCATCCATTGGAAGTTTCCTTGAGTGATTTGGCTTTAAAGTTATGTTTTTCCCCTTTTTCTTGATATACATAAATCATAGTGTTGAAGGTCACATACACATGCAAGCTATGTGTGTTCAACATACGTAGACACACATGCTATGTGTGTTTCATCCGCATACATACTTGTTGAAATATTGTAACTTCAAAGGATATTCTAAATGTATTTTACTGATGTAACCCAAGGGAGATGTTATTATTCCTCTAATGGGGTGTTACTATTGTATTTGGTCATCATATAGTCATGAGGTAAAATACTCCTCTTCTGTCGGGTCTTTAGTACCCCAATTAATAATATAATATATAGTTTTGAGTATTCCTAGGTGAATTTGCCCCAGACAGTTTATTGGGGCTGACTTGTCTAGTGAAAAATGTCAATCGAAAATTAGTATAAATAGAGGAGTTGTGGTTCTTATATGAACACACACTCACTCACTTGTGTAGTGCATGGGAGAGAGAGAGAGAGAGAGAGAGAGAGAGAGAGAGAGAGAGAGAGAGAGATAACAGAAGGTGGAGAACAACTGCTTTTGGGGTTGTCTTTTATACATATTATACAGAGGAAGTTTTTGCTGGGTTTTCTTCCCCTTGAGGGGTTCCCAAGATAAATGTTGTGTCTATCTTGTGATTGTGTTTCTATCAATGATTCTTGATATGCTGTTGTGATTTTGAATTGAATACTATTGAATCTAGTCTAGCATATGAAAAACTTAACATGGTATCAGAGCTAACCTGATTAGAGCAACTTTCACAAGGTGAAATTCTCCCTCCTCCCTCTCTGGACAAAATTAGGGGTTTTCCAAAAGTTGGAGGACAAAAGATCTACTTGAATAGAAATTTGTGCCCTCCGAGAGTGCATCTATTGAGCCCTAGATCGAAGTTTTTCGGTGGCTAGTTCTTCGGGAAATCCAAACCCTAGTTTGGTAGTGAACCAGAAAAATTGCAGCAAAACAAAACTAGAAAAAAAAATTGCATTATTGGAACTTTGCAAGTAGGACTTGAGGACTGAAGATTAGGGATCCACAAAAAGCAGTTGGATTGAACAACTTGCCTCGCCCAAGTGCATCTACTGGCAAGTTCAAACTCCTATTTTGACAATTTTCATTTTTGAGTGACTTACTAGTCAAGATGGCCCCAGGCACTAAGCTTGAGGACAAATAGGAAGGCCTAGAAAACTTCCTAGCTTGGAAGTATAGGATTGGCCTCATTCTAAGAGAAAATGGTCTTAAGATGTACATCAAGAATGATATTGTAGAACCTGAAGAGGCTGAAGCCAATGAGAAGCATGCACAATACCTAATCAAAGCAATGATGATCATTGTTGATTCCATTAAGGATCACTTGATCCCTCAAGTATCATCTAAGAAGACACCTAAGAAAGTGTATGATGCACTTTCCAAAATGTATGAAGGAAAGACCATCAACAGAAAGATGAATCTAAGAACTCAATTGAACAGCACCGAGATGAGCAAAGGACAATCTGTTTAAGACTAGTTCACAAGGATCTCCTAGATCAAAGAAAATCTAAGTGCCATTGGAGATACTCTTGATGAGGATAAATTGTTTATGACTACTCTTAATGGCATCACTAGACCTTGGGACTCATTCATCCAAACTCTGTGTTCTAGAAAAGAAAGCATGATGTCTGACATAGTATGGGAAGATTGGATACAAGAAGAAGCTAGAGTAGCCAATAGAGAAGCTCTTCTCAGAGAATATGATCAAGCTCTAGCTATCCATACTAAGGAAAGAAAACAATCAAACTTCAAGAAGAGTAATCATAAGTCTTCAAAGAAGAAATTCCAGAAGAAGAATAAGAAGGATTACTCAAAGTATCAATGCTACAACTGTCATAAGATAGGACATCTTGCTAGAGAATGTCCATCACCAAATAACAACAACAACAAAAGGAATCATGCTCATCTAGCCGAAGATGAGAATGAAGAAAGACCTTGAAACAGAACTAGAGGTGAATATGCGTTATTCTCTGCACTCTCTGGGTCTGTAACACTTGGAGAAGACACATGGATTATTAATAGCGGTGCCTCTAAGCACATGATAGGAAAGAAGACAACTCTATCAAATATTGAAGAGAATAATTCTCCTTAGAAGGTGTCATTGGAAGATGAATATCAATATCCCATCAAAGGTATTGGTGAATCAAGCTACAATCTTGACTCTGGGACTTCCATGAAGATGAAGGAAGTACTGTATGTACCAGGTTTGAAAAAGAACCTACTCTCCATCTTAGCTCTAGATAACAAATGGTATAGAGTTGCTTTTATAGATGGACAAGTACTTATGTGGTCCAAAGGAACGACACTTGAAGATCCTATAGTCATTGGAGAAGAAGAATGAGGACTGTACAAGCTCAAAGGACATCCGGAGACAACCCTTGTCCATGAGACTACTAGCTCAAGTGAATTGTGGCATAGAATACTTGCTCACATCAACTACAAAGCATTGCCCTATGTGAGCAAGGTGGTAACAGGGTTACCAGATCTAAAGATCGAACATGAGGGAATATTTTGAAAGAGAAGGGAACCAAATTGGATCCTTCTAGAAAGAAGGGAATATTTGTAGGATAGTGTGAAGTCTCCAAATCCTTCAAGATATACATTTTAGGATTTCATCATATCGAGATTAGTAGGGATGTAACCTTCTATGAAGAGGAAGCTCTTAAGAAATCTAGAAGGTGTCAGCTTGAAGAAGTACATGAAGAAGATGTACCTCCCAGAAGGACAGAAGCTGAACCAACTCCTGAAATAGTAGCATCAGAAGATCATGACATGCTAGAGCTTTAGGAGCCCCATACTATGGATATCTCTCAAAAGAGAAAACCTGCTTGGGTAAGAGAAATCATACAAGAAGCAGAAAGATATGGAGCACCAAAAGGCTCCACCAGAACCAGCAAAAGATCAAAGCCATATTCCAATTATGTATCTTTGATGTGTGATATTGTAGACCAAGAAACCAACAACTATGAGGAAGCTGCACATAAGAAAGAATGGGTTGAAGCAATGACGAAATAATACCAGTCGATCATGAAGAATGATGTTTAGGATATTGTTTCCAAACCAGAAAACAAAAGTGTGGTATCTTCGAAATGGATCTACAAGATAAAACATGCTGCAGATATTGGAAGTATTGAAAAATACAAAGCAAGATTTGTGGCTAGAGGATTCTCTCAGAAAGAGGGGATCGATTATGAAGAGACATTTTCTCCAGTAGTAAGGTACACTTCCATCAGATCTATCATGGAATTTGCTTCCATGATGAAGTGGGAATTACACCAAATGGATGTAAAGACATCCTTCCTTAATTGTGTGATTGAGGAAGAGGTTTACATCAAACAACCACAATGTTTTGAAGTCGAAGACAATGAGACTCATGTATGTAAGTTAAAAACGGCTCTACATGGACTAAAGCAAGCTCCTAGAGCTTGGTATGGCAAAATAGATAGATTCTTGACAAGCATGGGATTTACCAAGAGTAAAGTTGATCCTAATCTTTATATGAAGATCATGGATGATGAACTAGTCATACTATTACTGTATGTGGATGATCTATTTCTGACTGGAAATGAGAAACATATCAAGGATTGGAAGAAGAAGCTAATTGAAGAATTCGATATGAAAGATCTTGGATTGATGCATTATTTCCTAGGGTTGGGAGTGTGGCAGATCCCATAAGGAATATTTCTGAATTAGGGAAAGTATGCAGTAGAAATATTGAAAATATTTGACATATTGGATTGTAAGGTCATGGCCATAGCCATGGACACCAACTTGAAGCTGTTGTCTGATGAGACATCCGAGCTAGTGGACATGACTCACTAAAGATATATTATTGGGTCATTAATGTATCTGATGAACACAAGGCCAGATATATGCTTTTCTGTGAACACCTTGAGTCGGTATCTAGTTAAACCTAGATAGGTTCACTTGATAGCTGCAAAGAATGTGATGAAGTACCTAAAAGGTATGATTGATTTGGGACTATACTATGGGGGAGATCATGACTACAATTTGTTTGGGTATATAGATTCATATTTGGCAGGAAGTGCCGCAGACACAAAGAGAACTTTAGGTGGATGTTATTGTTTGGGATCCGCCATGATCTCATGATTTAATAAGAAATAGTCCATTGTTTCTCTCAGCACAACTGAAGGAGAGTATATTGCATCTCGCTTTGCTTGTTGTGAAGCGATATGGCTTCGAAAGCTGATGTCAGGAATATCTGACATGGAGGTGGACAGCACAATAATTTTCTATGACAACCAGAGTTGTATAAAGATGATAGAGAATCTAGTGTTCCATGAAAAATTGAAGCATATAGAAATTTGATATTTCTATATAATGGATATGGTAGAAAAGGGAGCCATCAAGCTCTAGTATGTGGGTACCGATGAGAAAGTTGCTGATATACTGACCAAAGCTTTATATCTAATGAAGTTCGAGTATTTCCATGACAATCTTGGTGTAGTTTTGAAGGATTTTCCTCGTAAGGAGGAAAAGTGATGGAACTACAAATGATGGACCCTTTTTGAAAATGTAAGATCAGGTCGGAGACATGAACCCTCCTCAGACAAAGGGGGAGTAGGTTGATGATATGAAACTTCCCAGGAAATGGGGAGTAATGATGGGACTGGCATTGATGATGGATGAGAGTGATGATGGTTGGACATTTGTTTGTGAATGATAGTATCCTCTCTTAAGGATGGCATGTATAACACTATGTTCATGAGATCGATCCATACTATCCAAGGATGGCTCTGCAGATGCTACTCTTGCATGGAGAGTACTCACATTCACTTGCGGATGATAGTATACTCTCTCGAGGATTGGAAGTATAACACTATGTTCATGAGAGTGGTCCTTACTAGCTAAGGATGGATCTGCAGTTGTTACTCTCATGGAGAGCACCCACACTCAGTTGTGGATATCGTAGATTAAACACTTGTTTAGGAGTGGTCCTAACCTGTGTGGTTTGGATGATCTACTATGAGTCCTCATAGACACCAAGACTGACATTGTGTATGCAGTCGAGATCTGCCTTACAGACTATACTCTTGTATGGAGAGTATTCCTACATTGATATTTAGATTCCATAGAATAACATTCCCTTGGGAGTGGTCCTAAACTGTGTGGAATGGATTCTCTATGATGAGTCCTCATGGACGACGTAGTATAACACTCACTTGGGAGTGGTCCTAACCTATGTGGTATGGATGTTCTACGATGGTTCGACATTGTGTATGCGATCGAGATCCACTCTATAGACAATACTCTTACATGGTAGAGTATACCTACACATGAGTGTAGATACTGTAGTATAACACTCACTTGTGAGTGGTGCTAACCTATGTGGTATGGATGGTCTACGATGAGTCCTCACGGATGATAAGGCTGACACTAGGTATGGTCGAGATCTACATTTAGTTGTATATGATTCAACTGATCGATTTCATGGATGATGCTGATGGAGGATTGCATCTTCCTTGGACTTATGTCCTAAAGTGATCGGGATTTATCATCCCACAAATAGATCATGTGTACTGCAGGTAGCATGGCTGCGAAGGATAAAGTAGATCGAAGTACAACATTGAAGGGTTGAGTAGATCGAAGTGTGACTACAAAGGATTACAAAGGATCGAAGTGCTTCCACAAAGGATTGAAACGATCGAAGTTGTATTGCAAAAGGATCGAAAGGATTGAAGTGTTGCTACAAGGGATCGAGAAGATTCTAAGGCTGCTGCAGAAGATCAAAGTGCTGCTACAATGGATCAAGAATATCTAAGTGTTGCTGCAAAGGATCGAGAAGATTGAAGTGCTGCTGCAAAGGATCGAGAAGATTGAATTGTTGCTACAAAGGATTGAGAATATCAAAGTGCTGCTACAAAGGATCGATAATATCGAAGTGCTGCTGCAAAGGATCGAGAGGATTTTAGTACGAAAAAGGATCAGAAGATCGAAGTTCTGCTAAAAAGGATCTAAAGATTGAAGTAATACTGCAAAGGATCTACAAGATTGAAGTGTTGCTACAAAGGATCGAAAGATCGATGCATTGCTGAAGAAGAGTAACTCTTCCAATTTACTAATTGTGAAAAACTTCCTGTGACATATAAGTGTATCTCCTCAATGTACTTTTATAATTGTCTCTCTGTTCTCCTATAGTATATGATGATGTTGTCAGTAGAATAACCTTCTCATTAAGGGGGAGTGTTGAAATATTGTAACTTCAAAGGGTATTCTAATTGTATTTTACTAATGTAACCTAAGGGAGATGTTATTATTCCTCCAATGGGGTGTTACTATTTTATTTTGTCATCATAGAGGCAGGAGGTAAAATCCTCCTCTTGTGTTGGGTATTTAGTACCCCAATTAATAATATAATATACTGTTTTGAGTATTCCTAGGTGAAGTCGGCCCAGACAGTTTATTGGGGATGACTTTTCTAGTGCAAAAAGTCAATTGAAAATTAGTATAAAGAGAGGATTTTTGGTTCTTAGTTGAACACACACTCACTCACTTGTGTAGTGCATAGGAGAGAGAGAGAGAGACATAACAAAATGTAGAGAACAACTATTTTTGGGGTTGTCTTTTATACATGTTATTTAGAGGAAGTTGGTTTTCTTCCCCTTGAGGGTTTCCCAGGATAAATGTTGTGTTTATCTTGTGATTGTGTTTCTATCAGTGATTCTTGATATGTTGCTGTGATTTTGAATTGAATACTATTAAATATAGTCTAGCATATTAAATTCTTAACAATACTCATCCTATGTGTTTGACCCATATACCCACCTAGTCTATGTGTGTTTCACCTGCGTACATACTTAGGCTATCTGTGTTTGACCCAAGTACTTACATAGGCTATGTGTGTTTCACTCTCCTACATACTCAAGCTATGCATGTTTGACCTACGTACATACGCTGTCGTTCTTTGAACATTCGCGTACACTTCAATTTTTGCTTGATATCTTGGTTGGAGTGATTTTTGGGTGGGTTGTGAGTGTTTCCGAGTCTTCTAGGGTATCTATACTGTCTGTTGACTACTTTTAATGTGACTAGAAACTCCATTTTTATTAGTGTTAGGACAATTTGTTCTTGTCATTTTCTCCCTTTTTGTTTTTCTTTTAGTGCATGGATCATTGAGTCTTGGTGTCTAGATTGTCTTATGTCTTTATAGTTTCTATATGGGCTAAGAGTTTAGTGGTTCTATTTTTCATTTTTATTCATTTATTGTGAAAAAAAAAATTATTTTCATTATTGCATGCTCATTCTCATTTTTCATTTGCATTGAAAGAATCATTTGCATTGGTTGGCTTGGAGTGGAATTACTCTAGGATTTCATTTAGGAAAGATTGCATGTGCATTTGAAGAGAAAGGAATTATCCTTGCATATTATTTAGTTGCAAACCATCTTTTCATTTGGAAAACTGTTTTCACTTGGAATTGTTTTTAGGTGTGCATAGTTACTTTTACTGTTGATTCATAACATCATTAGTTTCATGGAAATATCCCTTGAGTAAGAACAACCTGTTAAAATGAACACTTAATTCAAAATTGATTAGAATATTTTATTTTGTTAGGTGCACCCACAAGCTTAGGTTTTAGAGTCTTAGAATAGGATTTTGTGAGTAAACGTCTCCAAGACTATTAAACGATAAAAATTAGGTGTCTAACCAAGGAGAGGAGGAATCCTTTCTATAATTGGTGTTCTAAGGAAGCTCCTCTTACACAGGAGCTAATCATGAGGAAAAACACATGTTGATGGTGGGGATATCTCTCCACTAATTTCAATGAGCGTCGAAGATATTTCTAGGATCTTATTCATATATAGGGGTTCTTGAGGTACCTTTGGTGATTTCAGGCTTCCTTGATTAGTTACCATACCCATACAGTAGATCTCACCTATGACTGTCTGCCTAAGAATTGGTTATATTGATGTGACCTTAGTTTCTTTTCCTAGGTACCGTAAGGGGTATTTGCAGAGGTTATTTGGTGGGTGTCCCGAACAGTTAGGGTTCAGATAACACCATTGCTTTATGCATTGAATATAAGGGCCACTATACTTGGTCACACACCTCTACTTGCTCATAGACATACCTGCTACATTTGAGAGCTCATTGATCCTCATTCCTTGCTTGTTGCATTCATCCTAGGCTATTTAGGGATGTGCTTTTTGTTTTATAGTTAGAGCCGTCATGGATCAAGTCTCGACTCCCCATCGGTCTTATCATTTAGCAAGCTTACCTCCTTTTTTACCCTTCACATCCTCTTTATAAGAGGCCTATTTTCTATAGGCAACCTCTTTCCCATTAATTTATCCATAGGATATTTACGATGAGTAATACTATACATATGTCGAATTTAGCTCCGTCCCCTTCATTAGTTTAGGGAGGAGGAGACCATGGGACTCCTTCTTCATCTACTTTATTGGCCCCTAAGACTTCGACCTACACTGACCCTTATGTGGGTGGTCCTTCCCTCCCTGTATGAATGAATCCTTTGAGTTCACATGGTCTTCATACTCTGTCCCAAAATTTTCCTCGGGAGGGTCAGGTACTGAGGCTCATTCTGTTCCCTTTAGTTTGAGCCCTTTTACATTTGGCACGCCAAATGTTTCAGCGAGTATTCCATCATCCATCCATGGTTATAGTGCTAAACCTTGTGTTGAAATGGGGGGCACGTCTTCCCTTTCAATGCATATTAGTTCTAAGGTGTTCATATTCCTCCTTCTACTTCATTTGTTCGTGGGTGGGGGGGACCCCTTCATCTAGAACTTACACTAATTTTCATTCTATTAGGGGTGGTGGTGAATATGTGAACGTTGGGTCTACGACTTAGATCCCCTCTTTCGTCCCATCATCCATTACACCTATTCATTCGAATGCATTTTTCATGACGAATTCTCCCCATATTCTGAGTGGAACCTTGAGAGGGAATATTCTTGTTTGTATGGGTCCTCCATCATTACAGATCCCTTTTTTGGGAGTTTTTGCACCTCCTCATGTTTTTGGGGGAAATCCAGTTGATTGGTGGTTAACTTTGGCAATGTTGCTCCCAATTCCCAAGTAATTCCTCATATGGAAATGCCCGTGCATAGTTACATGGGTCATATGGAAGGAGGTTAATACTCAAATGGTTAAGGTCATGACCTTTACCAGAACACACCTTTCCAAGGGTCATGGAATAAAATGCCACAACCTAGGCTCTATTTTTTAGCTACGTTGAATTTTCCCAACTTGTCTAGAATCACGAATGATCCAGTGTGTCATGATATAACATGGCCTTCGGTCCTCGCTAAGTTTTCTTCAAATATTCTGAAGTTTGAATATAAGAAGGGCAAGGATATCAATAACCACATTATGACTTTTTATCCTTGCTACTCTTTGAATTCACTGAATCATGATTCTATTCGATTAATATTATTTCAATGCACCCTCATGTATCCAACCACAAAATGGTATAAAGAGCTTCCCAGGGGCACATACCATACATTCAACGACTTGGCCATGGTTTTCCATAATCACTTTTAGTTTTTGGTTCAATACGATGCTGGTACCGAACTCTTGTTGACCTTTTGAAAAGACAAGGCCACTCACATTTTCGACCATATTCAAGAGTAGCATACATGAAAGTGATTAATTAAGGCCAACATTCCACCAGAATTCCTATTGGAATGCCTCCTTAAGACCTTATTGCCTTATATGGTGAAGAATTTTTCAAATTCTGGAGTAGCCATTGAGGAGTAAGCCATTTTCCAAGCTCAATAATTAGATTTGATTTATGCTCATTCTAGGATCCTTTATGAGATCATTCCTAGCCCACTAAGGTTGAATCGTGACCCCAAGTTTAAGCCCGGGTCGCATGCCGATGGCATTGTTGGCTTTGCGAGTGTGAAAGTTGTAGACCAAGTCATAAACCAATTGTAAAATTTGTCTATTAACCATTTTTCAACCTATTCCACCCAATCGTCAAATGTACATATTATGCAGTTGACGAACCCAAAGGGTAACCAACAACCTGGAGGGCACAAAAAGAGAAGAAAAAAATCGTAGGGGTGGGAATAATGATAGAGAAAATGCTTATAATGACAAGAACAACAACAATGCTATTTGGTAAAAGTAGCCTAAACGTAAGGTCGAATTGCCATGTTAAACTATTTGGAGGAGACCACCTTACGCAATTGTTCCCTAGGATTGACGAGGCCTCGAATTTCATTGCATATATCCCACCTGTAACGACAAATCCCCTTCCTCATCACTTGAACATGAATTTGAGTGCTTCAATCATTGAAAGTGGGGTTGGTGGGACTCAAAACCCTCAATCTCATGATGGTGATCATGATTGCATTAATATGTTTTTGGCTATTCATGTTGTGACCTGTTCACATGATTATGGTCCTCCACAACTGACTTTGGGGGAAAGATCTCGTATCTCCTAAAATCCAATTATAGATTGATAAACCCGAGTCTATACCACATGTGCCAAAATGAAGTGGTGGTTCTCCTTGAAGTGGGGTTCTTGAAGTGCTCGACACACAATCCTAATGCCTGAGTTTCCCAAAACTATTCTCTAGTCGAGCATTTGGGCCAGAATCCCTATGCAATGCCAGCCTTAAAGGCGCTTCGGACTTGTCCAACATAGAGGAATGTCTTGTTGGCTACTTTGGAAGCTCATGATTTAAGTAACCTGAGTACGATCAATTTTGATACAATTAATGTCCAACCTCACTTGCCTTACCATGTGGCTTTTCAAGTCCATGTGTAGTGTCTAAACAACACCATTGAACACATGGTTATTGATGAAGGTGCTTCGCCATCAGTCATATATTTGTCTTGTTGGAAGGGTCTTAGTTCTCCCTAGTTGTCTCAATCTTCGACTATGTTGAAAACATTCGATGGACACTCATTTAGACTGCACATAATTATTCCTTCTCTTTAGGTTCAGTTGAGAGGGAATACTATGCTAGTCAAAGTCGAGGTTGTTGTTGCACCCTTTCACGACAACCTTTCATTGGGTTGTAACTGGATTTAAGCCATGAAGGTGATCATATCATTTATGTTCCATGTTGTATCTTTTTCTCACGAAGGAAAAATTTTGACGATTGATCAATTATCATTCACTAATTCTAGTTATTAAGAATTACTAGCCGACAACTAAGAACGTTGGTGTCGGGATGTATCCATCGCTCATGGGAACCTTAAATTTTTGGTGCCAATTTTGTGGATTGATTCCACTTCTGATGGTTCTCTATCATCATTGAGTCCAATCCTATCTCGTACTTTGTATTTGAGTGATATTAGGACTCTCCCTTTTCCAATTGAATCTGGTGAAGGGAACCCATCCTTCAGAATGGCTATGCCATTGTCTACATTAAATGTCATTTGTCCAACTTCATATGAAACTATTGTAGATCCTGCTATTTCCTCTTCGAGGACATAGTAGGGAGATCGCACGCTCCTACGCACTTTGGTGATCCACTCAACTTTCTCACATGATTGTATCGATGATACTTTTCCCCTGGATGAAGCAAATGTTGAGACCATGAGTTGTCCTCAAAGGGCTTAGGAGGACCTACATAACAGATCTTCTCCCCCATCAGAGCTTGAAAGGACTAAGCATGATGATTCTTGGTTGGCATTTGGTGAGGAAGTTGATCGCGATGTTCTTCCTTTGGATGAGTATGGTCTATATCACGAAGGGAACACAAAATATATTTTTCCTACCGTCCCATTGAATTCTTGATAGCCTTCTGTCCTTGAAGTTGAGACTTATCTAGAAAAACTCATTGTGTACTCTCACAAGAGAATAAATTATTGATCTCACTTTTGACTTATGTTTGAAAGAGGCAAACACCTATTGCGATTTATTATTTTGATGTTAGAAATAATGGTCGACCATTTAAAGGTTGAGGCAATACTTCAATTTCCTCCCTCATTCTTAATGGATTTTAATCCCCAAGCCTCAGTGGACACTTTATACATTAGAGTATATATTTTGATTTTACCTATCATAATTTTGTAGCTTCACTCTAGTCATTTATCCATCTCTATATAATTTTTTGAGATTTAAGTACTAATGTTACAATGTGAGGATTTTTTGTGGAATAGTTTCTTCAGGTGGTAAGTTATTGTGCCTAGTATGATTGTGTATTTGGAACGTATATCTCGTCATTGGAATATAGGATAGGATCATATTCCGCTTGAATGTTTTCATTATCCCATGGACATGTCACATTAACTATATGTACAAACCCACTTATTAATGACACATAACCTCCCCACTGCTTTTAGAAGTGCCATTATGTAAGTGGTAGAGAATTCCTGATTATGAGTACCGTAGTTAGAATTGATTTTTCCATTTGGTGGCCATGCTGAGCTTCATCCTTAAGTCTGGTAGTCCCTTGTAGTCCCACCATGACTTCTAATATAAAATTCATGTTCTTTTTTATATTTTATGCTGTCCATCTCCCTTAAGGAATCCTGTTTTATACCATGTTGTAAATGCATTGCATGCGCCCTCTTTCCTTATTGAGATTAATGTTGGTTCCCCACTTTGATATTATCAACCAAATTTCCCGATATTGTCTCAACTCTAGCCAAGCAGAGACTCTTATTTATCTTTTGCATCTTGATCACCCCTCGTACGAGAGTAAACATTCCCCTGAGTGTCCTTATCCTACACATGCTTCCTTGCATTGAGCATAGGTATGTTCCACTGCTTGGAACTAGTTTGCTTTCTCACATAACTTTTTTCCTCTTCATTGTACTGTAAGAATACTTTATCCTTTTCAACCTTTATAATATGAAAAAAAAACATAAAATCCAAATGGGAAATGATATTATATTATGTTGACAGTTGTCATGTCACCTTCAAACACAACATAGTTTATGAGTCCATTCATCATGGGTTGGGTTTTTAGTACGACCTTAGGAGTTGTACTTATTATTCATAGTTTTCTTCACGAATTGGTTAAGCTTCCAATACCTATGGATCTCCTGTTGATTCCTCCTATGTCATAGAGCTATCCTAGTTTGCACAGTTGAGTCTATGCTACCTAAGTGTCTTCATTCGCCCCATGCTCTTGTTCGAAGGAATTATTTAACCTGATTCATCTATTCCTCAGTTATCTTGACTTTGCATGTCAGTCATTCTTGGTAAATCATATATTTGTGGTCCTACCTAGCACCTTGGGCCTACTTTAATCATGGGTAGGTGACCTTGAACTCAGCATATGACATCTCATCATTGGTCGTTGACTAAGTAGTTTCCCTTATGTTCAACGGTAAGAAATATATTCATATATTGATATTTTTATTGTGTCTCAGATTCTATTCCACCCTATTGGTGGTTTCCTCACCTTAGTTTGTAGACTTCATAATTTCTTTCTATTCAGATAGTCCCTTTCGCATTTTACTTTCATCTGGTATGCACAAGAGACACACATGGTTACTGGTTAATGCACATCTTGTTTGTCCGAGTTCTTCCAAATCATCCAACCTTGTTGTGTACCTCATGTTGGTTGATGGGGGATTCCTTAATTCCCTCCTTCCAGTGGATTCTATTCCATTGATTTCAGATCATTTATCATGGAATTGGGATCTAGAGTTAGCTGAGTACCTTGAGACTTGCAGTCATAAGTGGCAGTTTCTCTTTCCATCGACATATTGGGAATACATCAATGTCCCATGCTTGATGGATTCTTCAAGTTTTCATCCTCAACACCTTTATTCACACTTGTTGATTGCACTTGGTACCTTGATACCCATTTTCATCATCTATGGGTTGTCTCTTTTATGTTAATGATATACATTAATGGCAAGTAATAAGAAGATGTTTCATCATGTTTGACCTCAACACCTTTATTCACGTGATGGGACATGTACCATTGGTTATTTATGTAGAAGGCCTAATAATATGGTGACATTCCATATATGCTACTACCTTGATCGCGATAGTACCTATGGATTGCAGTTCTCATATAAGATCAGTGTACCTTATCATGTACTAGATATCTTCATTTAATATAGAGACCAAAATACACTGTGTATTGTACGTGGTTGTGACCACTTATCAAATATATCCATTATGATTATTCATGGCCATTGTACTTATATGTATATGATACCACTATATATACTGCATATCTACAATCATGTATACAAATTTTCATTCTATTATGCCGATGAGTGGCTAGTTCTTCCACATGGACCTTCACTACTCCACTTCTAGGACTATTATAATGTATTTTTTCCATTGTGTACCCCTATGACCTAATACATTATGGGGCATCTGTTATAACGTGATTTTCCACACCTTATGCATCATGCCTTGATGGCCTCCCTTGTCCCTATGCAAACTAATTATGCCCTCCTTACTTAGTATAGCCATGATGCTAAGTTTAACCCTAAAAAAGACATTTTTGAAGATACACATGGGTCAACAGTTATGCATATCTATTTTTACATTATTAGAAATATCTATTTCTCATCCGAATTTCATGTGCAATTGTTTATATTTCTATTTTTGGGTATAGTTTCTTTATACATGTTTAAATGGATTATGCTAGTTTGAATGCTAATATTTAATATATTTTATTCTTGGATATATATTTGTTGTTGAGGGAAAATTGTAGGGAACAAGCATTTCATCGTGAGCATTAACGATGTCTTCTTCCAACATCCCATTGAGGTACATACTCTTTCCCTTAGTTGCTAGCTTCTTTAATTTATTTAGCATATTTGAGAATGGATGTGATTTTTGGTGTCATGTTGTCTATTGTGGTACACCCAAATCCATAGGAAGATTTTCTCCATAACAATACTTGCTTGGATGGATTCCAAATTAGAGAGATCACTTCCTTTATTTATATGAGTGTTGGATCACTTCTTGGGTTGAATAAATACTTTATGGTGAAAGGTTGACTTAACGTTTTGACATCAATGACAACTTTATTTCTGACACATTCTACTCTTCTTTTATGCATTTATTTTTGTGCCAAATTTGTCAAGAGTCTTTATTTCCTCGTTTAATAGTTTCATTTGATTAGCTAGTTCCTTTCTCATTATTTACTTTTGCAATTTTCCAAATAAGTTCTACTGGAATCAGTGAATTTTTTTAAGAACCCCCCTAAATTTATATGTATAATAACTTGGAGAATTCCATTGATACGTGGAAAAGTAGGAAGGCTATTTCATCAATATTATACTATGTATATATAAAATTTTGGCAAATCTTTCATGGAGTTATAAAATATTGCAAAATATGGGGAATCGTTCACAAAATGATTAAATATTGTAAAATCATGGCGAATCTTTCACAAAATTATAGAATTTTTTTAAACCTTTGGTGAATCTTTCACAGAATTAAAAAGTGTTGTAAAATCTTGGTGAATCTTTCACTGAACTATAAATACTTGTAAAGTTTTAACAAATTGGTTGAAATTTGAATTAATAGATTTCCTTAATGATTTTGTATTCGCTTTATATTTCTCATGTACTCTTGCACTATAACACCTTGTAAACATAAGAAAAGCTATTTGGTGATCTACTCTGTCCTTTTAGAGTACTCAATAATAGATTCCTTCTAATCGGTGCATGAATGGAACTTGCCAAACATTTGGTTTCAGGTGCATTTGCTAGGATCTATGACTATGACAAAATTCATCCATGAGAGTAGGTTTCAAAGAATCATGTGTTCAAATGCACAAGTGGAGCACCCTTTGAGACATGTTCCACCTTCAATCAGTCATCACCACCTCTTCAAAATATCCAAGATAATGTTCCATCCCTAAGTATAACTCCCTTTTTGAATCTATGCACCAAAGGTTAGGGAGTTTCAAATTCATGTGTGTTAAGCACCCTAAATAGTCTTAAAAAAAATTACTAAGTATTGCACTTAAGTTCTCTCTCCAAGTTTTAAGAAAGTAGATTGTTGCATAACCATTTATGTTGAGCACACTTCTCCAAGCAACAATTTGAGTAGGGCATCCCACATGTGCCAAGATAATTTTCCAAGCAAACACCATTTCCACCCTGAGTATAACACCCTTCCTCAAAGTGTTCACATAAGGTTAGGGAGTAAAAAATACACATGTGCCAAGGAGCCTAACCCCTCCAAACATAAATCTCTTAGTATTGCACTTAGGTGTATTTTTCTTCAAATCCAATTGTTAAGTAGTTAGATGGTTACATAACCATTTCCATTGCACTTCTGCATGAAACAACCCAATTAGGGTGTCCTATTGTGCCAATGTGAGTATGCACATTCCCACACATTCCAGCTCATCCACTCCACCTATTTTCATGTGACACGAGGACCCTTTTAGAAATGCATCTCAATTTAAATGTACCATACTTGTCCATGTGTCAAAAGTAGATGAAAAAACACTACAAGATAGAAACACCCATCATTGAGACTCTCTTCCATGGAACAATATCCTACTAATAAAAGCACCCCTAGCACACTAAGTGCTCATACAATTTAGGGAGAATGTAGAACAACTTCAAAATTAACCAAACCAACAATTGCTTTGTTCTCAATGCTAAATTTCCTCATTTTCCAAGCTACTAGTGAACAATCACCTTACAATTTTACAATTCAACTTAGGTATCTTTTATTCCTATGTTAAAAAACTAAGAACAAATATCCCTAAAATCATGATAAGTAGAATATTAGTGGATTTGGTTAAATTAGGTAAGGCAAGTGTGTTAGTTTTAACATGTTGATTTGTACATGTTTTCTTTTATCCTATACGATGCTTAGTAGATTGAGGTTAAGATGGATCTATGCTAGTTATATAACTAGCCAAGGTGCATGAGTGTGGAGACAATTACATTGCCCTAGATGTGCAAGCACAAAGTAGCTAGGGTGTGCGTGCAAGTCTCCTAAGTCAAGGGATGCATCTCCCTGCAACTTTGGATTTAAGAGCCTAGTTATTTAACAAAGGGTTAGGATGATAAACCAAAGTATGGAAAAAATCAATTCATTCATTATTTACAATATGTATAATTCCTTGTACGTCAATTTTTTCCTTTTTTTTAAAATTGGAGATATAATATTGTTTCTTAGAACATTGAGTAGGGTACATCAAATATTCCTGGATCCACCTATTGATGCAAAATAATATATCATAAGGAATTTTTTCTTTCTCATGATTGCTACAAATTTTACCTCAAAATGTTAAAATATTCATACATTATTATTGGAAATGAATGCATCACATTCAAATTGCACATTTCATTTAAAAGATAAAAAAAATTCCATCTTGAAGGAAATACAATATGTATCTCCTAGGCCTATCAGACTGATAAATATCACAACTGAACCATATAGGGTTAAGGACTTTTAGTTCCACATCATAGAAATATATATGCACCAACTTACACTGGGAACATATTGAGATTTTAACTATGAAAAATACCTGGATGTTGTAACAAACTTCAACTATTTCTAAAGTTCACTATTATATAATTGTACGCATCCCTTTCTTTGCAAAAAAATTCATTACTAACAGTGAATCTAAATATTAAAACTTTGAGTTGTAGAGTACAGTGTTGATATTTGCAGGGGTTCTGACACATTTGGGTCCTCCTCTGCCATCATACGATGAAATAACTCAAAATCTCTATATTTCTCCACAAAATATCTTTTACATGTCTCCTTGGTGATCTCTCTTCATATAGTGAAAACCCCATGCACTATACCTAGATAAAGTGTACTCATAGCCTCCCTTGTGAAAATAGATTGTTGACACAAATATGTAGCCACTCATACATATCACGAGGCTTAACAAAAACATCATATGAGTAATAGCCAAGAGAATTTGAGTCCATTCCCCACACTGATACAAGAAATTTAATCTTCAAAATTAAATAAAATATAAGAATCAATTGGAGTGAAATCAAACATCTTAAAGATAGATCATTACATTCTTAACATCTAAGAAAAATCATGCTTAACAACTTATTGAGTCATATACACAAGGATAAATTTTCGTTAGCTACAAAAGTGCAAATCTAGTAGCTACTTTATTGGACATGTTTTCTATGTCATTAGTTAGTATTCTTGAAGGCATGTGTACAAGAATAGCATGACCACTTGACTTGTGTATATTCAAAAAGTAGATGCAACCGTAAGAAGTAAGAAAAACCAATGCCAAAAAGTACACATTAGGATAGCACACATTTTCAAAATATAAAGCAAGTTTCTTCTCATTACCAGCCCCTAGACCTGATATGGATTCCCCTTTCCAACTTGGAAACCATGGATCAAATTGAATAGTACTTGCTTCCAACATGACAAAAGGTACAATAAAAATAGTTGCATATTCTATAAAGGTTGTTCCATCCTCTAGGCTAACTCTTACACCACTACACCATTGAGATACTTTTGTAACTTTTATCAATAGAGGACATAATTTGTAGGTTAAGGTTCCCAAACTTTGGCTTAGAATAGATCCCATGTTCTCAGACATGGGATTTGGAATTTGTTGTGCTTCATATCAATTAGATAATAAATTCCTACTTCCATCTAGCTGCAAGAAAATTACAAAAGGAAATCTACCCCATGATTCCTCCATAATAGAGGAGAAAAAGAATTGAACTCATTACACTCAAATGTTTCCATTGTTGGAATGGAGAAAGAATACACTACTTTTACTCTAAAGGTAATATAATGAAAGCAAAACTTTGAGAAGTGGGGAACATGGCGTGGCTCGTCTTAGAATAAAAAGGTATGGTGGATTATAAAGGTCCCATGGAATATTTGTGTCTCCTAGTTGAAGCTCCAACATATCATGTCAATTGACTATTAAAAGCTAGCATGAGAAAATAGAAAGAGTTAGTAGGGAAAAAATTTACATGAGTTACCCATTTCCCCTAAATCCATGAATTGCATAAGATCATTTTTCCTGAAAGAAATAAAAGAATAGAAAATATAGGACAAATTTCCAATACCAAGCTCCCCAAATTCCCCCAACTCTAAAGGAAAAAATTGGGTGAAAACTATTTCATCCTTTGGTTGCAATAAAATAATAGGAAATTATAGTTAGTACAAGGTTTCGTTTGAGCCAATGGGTCCTGTGGGTATGTCAAAACTCCCAACATTTTGCTTTTGAACATATCTAAAGATGATGCCTAACAAATCGACCTGAAGGATTTGTTCCTTGATTGAATTTCTTTGAATTAACTTTTGATCTATAAATTTGGGACTTATTGTAAAGATTTCATATGCTAAACTAGATATCCTTAATGTTCATTTCAAATTCACAGTAGTAGCATATCCAGAATCACTAATAGAAACACAATCACAAGATAGACACAATATTTATCCTGGGAAACCCTCAAGGGGAAGAAAACCCAAAAAAACTTCCTCTGTATAAGATGTATAAGATATAACCCCAAAACAATTATTCTCCTCCTTTTTGTTCTCTCTCTCTCTCTCTCTCTCTCTCTCTCTCTCTCTCTCTCTCTCTCTCTCTCTCTCTCCTACACGCTACACAATTGAGTGTCTATGTGTTCAAATGAGAAGCACAACACTTCTATTTATACACATTGAGCCAACTTACTTTTATCATAAACAAGCTGGCCCCACTAAACTATCTGGGCTGAATTCACCTAGAAAGGCTCAAAACAATATTTTATATTATTCATTAGGGTACTAATGAACTAACTTACAATGGGGGATTTACCTCATGACTTTATGATGACCAATTACAATAGTGACACCCCGATGGAGGAATAATAACATCTCCCTTGGGTTACATCAATAAAATACATTTAATATATCCTTTGAAGTTACAATATTCAACACTTATATCTCACTCAACTTGCCTACACAAAATCTATGTGGAAAATTATTCTTGTTCATGATTCTAATTTTTATACAAATATATTGGTTCCCTTATTGCTCTAGCTAGGTTGCATGCTATGTGTTTCAATTTAACCTCATTCCAACATTCCAAGCAAGCATTTAAGCTTATGTATCTATTGCAATTGTCCAATAAATGAGTAGAGACATAAGACCGAGGATTTACCATTAAACTCAATCTATAGTGATTTCTCGTTCCTTGTAATGTTTGAAAATAGTACCCAAAGGAAAACTCTCTTCTATGCACCAAGTTTAGTAGTACGAGAAAAGAAACCAAGAAGCTTTCAAAGGATTGTAAACTGGTTGGATTTTAACTCATAACATCCCTTTGTATGTTTATGATATTCTTCTACTCAATTACCAGCCGACAAGGAAATTCAACATTACTTCTGAGACATGACTATATTCAAATCAATTTCTTTACATTTTACTCATTTTCCAATAGCATAAGCTAGAGTTTAATTTTTTTTGATAAATACGGATAATAAATGTATATTTCATTGAATGGAATGACAAGTGGACACCAAACACTCATGTGAGGTTGAATAAACTCAAAGAGGAGTTGTACATGTGGTAAAATACTAATTGCTAGAGTGAAGCATACTAAGCATGCAATCCCAATGGAACATGTAAACCAAAATAAGAGTCCCCTCATATATATTGAGTTAGATAATATCTTGTGGCATTTCAATTTCCCGATTCTCATGTTGACCCTCACTTTATACATTTTAAACATGAAAGTTTTTAGATGAAATATTATTATGAGCCTCCAAAACATTATGTTCCATATCAAGTTCATTAGAAAATTTTGTTATATTGTATTCTCCCCTTATATCACAATCTAATCACCAAAGTGTTAATACTTCATTGAATGGAAAATTTGTTGTTAATATAACCTTAAACATATATCTATATGTTTATCATGCTTGTTTCTCAACTTTGAATTCAAGAATTATAGTGCACTAAACATTCCCTCACACTCTACTAATCCCAAAATCACGGGTTGACATAAATATGCTAATTTGAAATACTCTGACATGTTTTCTTATAGGTATCAAGGATTTCACCTAAGTTATCCCATAATCTTGTTATTGCACCGTATTCTAGAGGTTTCTAAAAAACAAAATATTATTCCAACATTATTCGAGCAAAGAAAGTGGCTTGTTGATACCACTTTGATGAATCTCATATACCTTAAATATCTTCTATGTGTACCTTGACATTCTTTCCAAAGTGGCGCACTAAATATTTTATCATTTACCTTTTTATTTTCCGAGGAAAACTTCATAAAATATCCCATATGCCTTGATATATATAGATGGAGGACAAGTTAACCACAAACATGTTGGTGATTGTATCCTCGAAAGGTCTCCTGAACACGTCGATCTCCAAAGGAGATAAACAATAAACAATATTATTATGCGTAAAACAAGTCGATGTCAAAAATAGTGCAAGTCGACCTCGCAAGGTGAAAAAGGATAGCCACAAGAAAAGTATAAATAAAGAGGATGCCACTCTCATTTCAAAAGAAAGCAAGTTTTCTCAAATCATCTACACAAGTGCACAAGAGAGAGAAGGACAAAAGGATAGAAGAAGACTATTTTCTATGGGGATTAATATTTTATTGGATTACTCCTATATCTAGATGTACTTTGTATCTTAAGTTGAATATCTACATAAGAAAGGTTGCTAGGTTTTCTTCCCTTGTGTAGAAGGGTTTCCTAGGATGAAAATATCTTTGTCTTTTTTTATGCACAAGGTTATCTTTTAATGATCCTAATTTATTTCCGCTGCAAATAGTTATTGAAAGAATACTGATTTATTAAAAATATAACATGGTACCAGAGAAATATTGAATAGAGACCATTGCTAGAGATTGTTGCTACCCAAATCGAAAAACTAGGGATTCAAAGTTTGGACACTTCTCTCCAAATATTTAGTTGAAAATAGCACTTTTAAAACTCGCTCTAGGGGGGTGCACTTATCTGTGGAGGCAAATTTCAGTTTGGTGAATTTTCAATTTTTGACCTAATTTATGTAGAGGTCAAGAATTAAGGAATTATTCTTTAATAGTTCTTGACCACTGATTGGGTTTGACCTTAGCATTATCCAGCTCACCCTAGGAGGGAACACCTAGTTATGGAATCATATTTCAGATCCAATTTTTATTTTTATTTTTGATCTATTCTCTACAAGAACCTGGAAACTATGGCTTCCAGTTTTGAGTTGTTCTACCCATATAATTGACTAGAAAATAGTGTTTAGAAAATATTCTAAGGCTGGAGAATATTTACTTAGGATCATTTTTCTCATTTTCCAAACTTTAATTTTGACGTAGCTCCTGCTAGGGTTTCAGGATCTGATTTTAGATCTCAACATTTGACAAGTTTGTGTCTAGTTTTAGAAAAGAAGACAAGTTGGATGTTGTATAGAAGAAGAAATATATTTCAAAAGATCAAATAAGTGTCATACAATTGTCCACCTTTCTTATAAATGTTCTTTGTTGAATAAGAGAAAAAATAATGCATTAACAACAAATGTTGATGAGCCTCCATCGGAGAAGATACAAGAATACGAGCTTGAGGAAAGTGTAGATAATTGCCAGAAGGAATACTTCATCTAGTAACTCTATGTGTGTATCAATGATTGCATTATCTCTAGATGATGTGATTGTCATTGGTGATGAAGATCTAGGTTTCGTTTTTAAATGAGCTTTCAATACGAAAGTAGATAAATATATGAGGACTCCTGCGATTTCTACAAGGAGGTATAAATCAAGAAGGAGCCAACAAAACAATGAAAGTGTATGCAAATATATGATGTGAGGAACACCCTTAAGTTACTCATTTGAGATGGTTAAGATCATGTATAGCGTAAGGACATGAACCTAAGACTCAACAATAGTGTCTAATGTTCGAGACGGGAAATATACAAATTGACAGGATTTGCAAGATAGCATACCTCCAAGGAATTCCAAGTTATTTGCAAGGAGGAAAGGATCAAGAGTGGGGTGGACAAGGATCAGTGCAAGAGGTTCCTTGTTTGGTTGTTCAATCCTCAAAAGGAAATCAACTATAAAATATAAGTATTTAATGTTTTAAGTAATATTTTTTTCTTTTTTCATGTGATATGATTATGCAACGCATTCATAAAATTGTGCATTGAGCATTAGATTTACGATAAGCATATGATACAATTTTATTTATGCATAGCTAGTATTGAAGAGCAATAGGATGATGTAGTTCATATTATGAATGTGATGTTGAGTAAGTCATCTATAGTGTTGCACAACATCCCATGAGATCTTGATGGAACTAGTCTAGGATGAGATTTCTTTACTAACATGTTGAGAGCAATGCACTCTCTTGATAGTGTGTTTTGGTAGAGATGGAAGACATCCAGATAGTTATCGAGTATGTTTTAGATATGGATGGTTTATTTTCCAAAGCATTATATAAGATGCTAAGTTCTCTTGAATGGCTACATGACTATGTGTAGCATGTCATTATACATAAGAAATTGTCATTATTAATTGATTAGTATGTAGTGTTGCTGACTATTTGTCTAAATTTGTCTTGTAGGAAAGAATATATGTTATGGACTATAAGAGGAATATGATGAGACTTGTTCAGAAGGGAAAGTGATGGGGGTGAAGTCAACCAGGTTACAGATCTTGTTGAGTGAGTAGAACGCTTAGAAGCGGGAGGATTCTAGAAGCATGACTCTTAACTCAAGTTCTATATCATATATTAGGGCAGCTTCTATGGTAGAGAGAGTAGTTGCAGTCGATGTGATGACTCTTCATCAGTGACATAAAATACACATGGATCTAGACACTAGGTCATATGTGGACCCATGGCCCATAGGTATAGAGGATATCATTTGGAGATTGATGATTGGGAGAAAGAGGCTCCAAAAAATGTTGGTATCTCTACTACAGATGTTCATCCTTTCGATGATCATAAGGAGTTGTAGATAGTGGTGAAAAATGAGTTCCTTGAAGTTCCTCGATTACTTCACCACACTACTGTTATATTTTTATCGTTTAAGCTAGCATTATCTTAGGATCTTTAACTGAGAGAATAACAAGTACAATAATCAAACATAAGAGACAATGAACACAAAGTTTTTCTTCGGGGAAACCATAAAGGAGAAAACCCCACAACTTCCTCTGAGATAGAATCAACACTGAAAGAAAAAACCCAAAAATAGTAAGATGATCTCCCAAGAGCAGTAGTCTCTCTCTCTCTTGTCCCAACAACTTCTTCTCTCTCAGTTATGTGCTACAAGGGAATGTGAGTGAATGTGTGATAAATAGAGAGGCTCACTCTCTATTTATACTAATTCTCGACTTGACAATAACTCACTAGGGCTGACTTGTCTAGGAGAGTCTAATAACCCTAGGGCCCCACAACTGCGGGGACTTTAACCCTTTATCAATAGGAGAGTTACCCAAAATTACTTTACATGACTTGTTTACATTATTGAATCTTCCGATAGGAACATCGAGGCATGACATGACTCAAATACATTACAGACACTTCTTGGAATAAACATCAAGGTACAATACATAAGATATACAAGTGAATACATTCTAAAGTTACAATTACATCAACACTCCCTATTAACTAGGAAGGTGTTCTCTTGACACAATTTATCAGCACAAGTCTTCTTCTTTGTATCATCTGGATCATCATCGAGTTCTCGTCATCTTCATCTGGATCTGGATCATCACTCGATCTAGATCATCGTCACTAGATTTGTATCGTCACTCGATTTGGGTCATCACTTGATCTGGATCGTCACTCGACCTGGATCATCACCGCTGGATCATCAATGCTGGATCATCATCACTGGATCTGGATCATCACTAGGTCATCATCGCTGGTGATATCTCTTGATTCTTCTCGTCATAGGAATTTCTCCAGAGCTAGCCCTTTTTCATGTTGGTTGTAGGCCTAGCCTCCATGTAGGTCTTCTTCAGCGCTTATGTTTGACCCTAAGTTAGAATGGCCCACCTTGCACTTACATATGACCATGAGAGGAACACATCCAACACCATGTCAGAAAGGCATGCCCAACACTCGCATCTGACCATGGGAGGAACACATCCAAGAACCATGTCAGAAAGGCTGAGCACTTACATTCACCAGCATGATAGGACACACCTACTATCATCTGTTAAAAGGCACTGCACTTACAATCACCATCATGGTAGGACACACCTAATACCATCTATGAAAAGGCACAACACTTACAATCACCAGCATGGTAGGAAACACCTACTACCATCTAAGAAAAGGCACAACACTCACAACCACTAGCATGATAGGACACACCTACTATCATATGTGGAAAGGATCAGCACTTAAAACCACCAGCATGATAGTACACACCTACTATCATCTGTGGAAAGGCACAACACTCACAATCACCAGCATGGTAGGACACACCTACTACCATCTGTGAAAAGGCTCTACACTTACATATGATAATGTGGGGACCAATCTCAGAGTCACATCAGAATGGCTCTCAGACCTAGGCTGAGGATTCCTGGTAACTAACCAGGTCCCTCTATTCTCCCGAAAAACGACATTCAGCGTTTATATATGATCATGTGGGAACACATCCCTCAATCACATCAGAATGGCCCTCATCTCTAGGCTGAGTATTCCTGCTAACTGACTAGGTTCCTCCATTCAGAGAATGGAATTTAGCACTTATATATGATCATGTGAGAACACATCTCATAGTCACCTCAGAATGGCTCAGCACTTACATCTGACCATGGAAGGAACCAATCCTCTCACCATGACAGAATGGCTCAACCCTTACATCTGACCATGGAAGGAACCAATCCTCTCACCATGACAGAATGGCTCAACCCTTACATCTGACCATGGAAGGAACCAATCCTCTCACCATGTCAGAATCACTCACGGACTCATCACTTCCCCTTGGAGGGAACCTCGATCTGGAGAACACCAAACTTCTCCCTAAAGTACTCAAAATTCACTCTGGCTAATGGCTTAGTCAACACATCAGCTATCGGTTTGTTCATTGCAACATACTGGAGTTTCATTGCTCCTCTCTGCACCATATCCCTCATATAGTGATATTTGATCTCGATATGCTTCGAATTATAGTCATGGAACACCGGGTTCTCAGACAACTTCACACAGCTTTGGTTGTCACAATATATACAAGTAGCATCCAATTGGAATCAAATAAATCAGACAGTAGCTTCCTCAGCCATACTTCCTCACAACTAGCTAAACAAGCTGCAACATACTCTACTTCAACTGTACTCAGTGCCACGCAAGAATTTTTCTTGCTAAACCAAGAGATCACACTTGATCCCATACTGAAGTAGCACCCTAAAGTGCTCTTCCTATCAATGGCAATGCCTACCCATTCTAAATCAACATGACCTTTCAAGTTAATATTCTGATTTGCCTCATACTTGAGCCCATAATCAACTGTACCCTCACGTACCTCAAAATATGCTTTGCAGCAATCAAGTGAACATGTCTCGGATCTGTCAGGAACTGGCTCAAGGTGTTCATCGCAAAGCAAATATCTAGTCTTGTATTCATCAGGTACATCAAGGACCCAATCATCTGATGATACATCGTAGCATCAACCAGTTCTGATGAAGCATCACTCAATAGCTTCAGGTTTGATGCCATAGGTGTGGTCATGGCCTTACAATTCATCATCTCGAATCTCTTTAGGATCTCTACCGCATACTTCCCTTGTCCCAAAAAAATTCCATCTACATTCTGCCACACATCCATGCCTGGAAAATAGTGCATCATACCCAAGCCATTCATCTCAAACTCGATAGCAAGCTTCCTATTCATATCATCAATCAACCCATCCATACCTGTTACAAAAAGATCATCTACATACACTAGGAGTATCACTAGGTTACCGTCTTCAACCTTGTCGTAGAGGTTGGAGTCTGCCTTTGTAAATCCCAAACTGGATAGGAAACTATTAATTCTATCGTACCATGTCCTGGGTGCCTCTTTCAAACCGTACAGAATTTCTTCAATTTACAGACATGAGTCTCCCTGTCATGTGTCTCAAAACCGAGTGGTTTCTACACATACAGTTCCTCTTCCACTACACCATTCAAGAAAGCAGTCTTAACATCCATCTGGTGTATCTTCCATTTCATCATTGTAGCCAGAGCAAGTACTGATTTGATGGAAGTGTATCTAGCTACAGGTGCAAAAGTTTCTTCATAATGTATTCCTTCTTTCTAGGAGAAGCCAAGAGCCACAAATCTTGCTTTATATTTTTTTATGCTGCCATCTACAACATGCTTGATCTTGTAGGTCCATTTGGAAGTTACAACAGACTTCCCTTCTGGTATTGGGACAATATCCCATACATCATTCTTCATGATCGATTGATACTCTTCAATCATAGCATCCTTCCATTCTTTCCTTTCTGTCGCTTCTTCATAGTTGGAAGGTTCTTTATCAATAAAGTCACATAATAAGACTACATAACCGGAGCAGGACCTGGTTCTTTTCCTTTCTCTATGATTTTCTTCTGGAGCTCCATATCTTTCTTCACCTTGGATAGCTTCTTGTACCCAGGTAGGTTTCCTCTTGTGAGGATTCTTCTCCTGAGGTGGATCTATAGGTTCTTGAGGTTCTTCTAATTCTCGATCTTCTTCTTGAATTTCTTCATTCATGGTTGTGTCATGAATTCTGGGTGCTTCTATTTCTTCAGGTTCTTCAGCAAGTCTCTTTCTAGATTTGTTGTAAACTGAGTCTTCGTCAAATGTTATGTTCTTACTGATGTCGATCTTCTTGAATCCTGGGAAGTATATTCGGTAAGCCTTCGAGCTTTTAGGGTATCCCACAAATATACCCTTCCTTCCTGAAGAATCTAACTTTGTCGTCTTTTCTTTCAGAATATGTATGTACACTACACAGCTGAATATTCTGAGATGGCTAACTTCTGGTTTCTTACTGGAGAAGACTTCTTCAGGTGTCTTGTTATCGAGTACTCTGTGTGGAGTATGGTTTTGTACATACACCGTTGTTCTGTCAGCTTCTGCCCATAGATGCATGGGAAGATATTGATCATGAAGCATGGCCCTTGCAGCTCCCATGATCGTTTTGTTCTTCCTTTCTGTAACCCCATTCTATTGTGGATTATATGGAGTAATTAACTCCCTTTTAATCCCTGAATCTTTGCATAATTCTTCGAATTCATTTGATGTGAATTCTTCACCATTATCTTATCAAAAGGTCTTGATCTTCTTTTATGTGTGGTTCTCGATCAAGGCTTTGAATTCCGTAAACTTGTTGAATACTTCATCTTTGTTCTTTAAGAAGTATATCCACGTCTTCCTAGAAAAAATATCAATAAAAGAAACATAGTATACATACCCGCTTAATGAGCTGGATGACATCGGAACACATACATCAGAGTGAATGATTTCCAAGATTCCTTTTTCTTTGCTCTCACTACTTGGAAATGTCTTCTTTGTGTTCTTTCCTTTTGCACATCTTCTATAGACACCATCATGTTTTCAATGAATTTATGGAAGTCCTCCAATAGCTTTGCCTGCAAGTGGTAGTGCTCTGTAGTGCACATGTGCAAGCCTTCTATGCCAAAGTTCATTTGGCTCTACTGATTCATGGACCAAAGCTTGTTCTGGTTGGCCCTTCAATTTGTATAGACCTCCTTCTTGTTCCCCAATCACTACTGCATTATCAATAGTATTTCCCTTTGGCCACATGAGAACTTGGCCATCTACAAATGCAGCCCTCATACCTTTTGCATCTATGCAGATATGGAGAGGAGGTTCTTCTTTAGTCTTGGTACAAACAATACATCCTTCATCTTTATAGACTTTCTAGAATCTATCTTATAGGAGGATTCCCCACTACCTTTTATTGGATACTGGTAGTCATCTCCAAGTTTCACCTTGTGGGGTGAATCTAACACATATTTCATTAAATTTGGAATTATACAAGGGATCTAGAATTTAGAACTTCAACAAGATTGAGTTTTCAAAAAATAAAAAACCAAAAAAATACTTAATTCACTCATTTCAATCTTTATATTCACCATTTTTTTATAATATTATCATTATAAGCTATATAAAATCAAATTTAAATAAAGTTGAAGCATATCTTCCTAATATTAAACTTAGATTCCTTACATTATTTTATTATTATAATTTTTTAATTTGTATTAATATTTGAGTTAATCAAGGTTTACCTCATCTCATGAACAATAGATGTTGCAAGAAATTTCTTACCTATTAAGTTATCTAATGGCATTATTTGTATGTTGAAATTATTAACCATTTTATTTATAATTTGATAAAGCATATATTGTGCATGTGTTGAATTACCATATTAGTAAGAGATTGTCTCCATTTTAGAGTGACCTATAAAGCTATTTAATGACATAGCAGTCAATGTGTTTGTTACTGTAACAAATTTATGTATTGTCATAGTAACTGATTAATTCTCAATCTTGATAATGGGTGGCTAGAACATGGGGAATTTTTGTCAACTTCAAGAGACAACGAGAACTAGAAATGCCTAAGAATTGGGTGAAACCTCTAATACCATGAAAAATCATTAGCTCATATAGTCACTGTAATATTGAACCTATGGATGAGGACACTACCCCT
>LPNX010182006.1:31754-45582 GCA_001517045.1 Pseudotsuga menziesii | reverse complement strand
ATACACCTAATATTATTAATTATTAAGCCGACTTGTATATATAGATATATAAGCCGACTTTTATTTACAAATATATATATATATATATATATATATATATACACACACACCTAAGATTATTAATTATTAAGCGGACTTGTATATATAGATATATAAGCTGACTTTTTTATGTGACACGTGTCATCTTCACGTTGAGCACGGAATCACACTTCTACCTCATACCGGGCTGTAGAATGCGCCTCTCGACGCAATTAATGAGTTTAGGTCCTTGATCCTCCACCACTGCCACATATCTCTATCCTAAAGTTGCATTTCAATCCTAGTTAAAAATATTATTAATATCATAGAAGGTGGCATAAGGTTAGCACCCCACGTTTTTCCTTAATTTTCCTTTCTCTATGCTTGTTGCTAAGTTCACTTGAAGTTCTATGGTTTGTGGAACATGTAGCTAATAGCTATAACAAAATATTCCATTACCATTATTTCTTTATCCTCAAATCTTCGATTATTAAAAGACCTCTATATAAGATTAAAATATCTATGCTTGATTACTAGTCTTTTCAACCAAACATCAAAAATCCCTGCCACCCCTAACAAAAACATACATACACACTCATTATCACATTTAATACATTATTATTATATTGACTTTATTATTAACTTTATAAACACAATAGCACACATATCTTATATGTTACCTTGTTTTTTCTAATACAACAAAAACCACCTCATCATTTCATTAGGTAAAAGTAATAACCACTTTCACCTTAAAAATTTGAGAGAAGAACATAGGGTACACCTAGCTTTTCTCACTCCACCACCTCAATGATGTCATCTTTTAATGTATCTTCTTTATGACTATAACTTCAACCCTATTTGAGATCAATCCCTCAAGACATGAATCATCATCCCCAGCATGTTTGAAATGGAGTAGTCTAAATATTCTACGTTTTCTACCTTTTTCCGAGTATATTTTCTTGTTTGTTTTGTTTGGATTCTGGATGGAAATCTTCAAAAAAATATTAGAGTCACATATATTAGTTATATAAATTACATAATCTAAGGGCCATAGGAGTATTTGAGGGTGTTGAATCATTTTATTCATTCAAAAACATAATTTAAACACTTCTAAATTTGAAAATTTCCAAATTTTTTTTACTAGATTCCGACAAAAAACCGTTGAAAAGTCCAAAACGTAGAATAAATAAACTACTCCATTTAAAGGAAAATGCATTACATGAAATAGCATAGACACAACATCATTCATAGCATATACATAATCACGCCCAAGGATCATATTGAAGTCCAATGGGCCCTCCATAACCATGAAATTGACTATGATTGCCTTTCCACCTAATGTAGTAGGGAGTTGAGGAAGAAACCCCAAAGGCTCACTAGGTCCTCTATTAAAATCCAACGTCTAACTAAAAACTAACACAAGGTTTGGAGAATCCATAGCTCTCTAAGAATATGCAGATAAGATACTAACAAAGACTCTGTCATCTATAATACATTGAAAAGTGTTTGTGTCTTTAACGTGAACATGTATTTGGAAGGGTGTTATCGAAGGAAGGTGAGGCCTAGATAGACTATTCCAATCAAAGGAAGCAATCCTAGATCTTGGTGGGGGTTCATTCAAAGTGAATGAAGTTCCCCCATTTTTAGAAGGTTCTAAATTGGCAATGAAGGATATTGAGCCACATCGCTCTCCAAAGGAAGAGTGGGGTTTGACTGAAGATCACATCAATTCAACCACTTGAATGTTGTCACTCTCTAAGGCAAGAGTGGGATTGACTGAAGATTGCATTGGTTGGACCACTTTAGTATTTTCACTCTCTAAGGGAAGAGTGGTATTGACTGAAGATTGCATCAATTGACCACTTTAATCTTTTCACTCTCCAAGGGAAGAGTGGGGTCGACCAAAGATTGAATCAGTTCAACCACTTTATCAAACAAAGGCTGAAAAAATTGTTGGGAAACTATAGATAGCTTAGGAGAAAAATATACTAAAGACATGGACCACACTCTTTGTACCTATGGAAGTGTGGGGAATAGATGAGTAAGGTGATATACCTCACTAATATTGCGAGGAAACTTAGGCTTGCATCTGCTTCATCTAGATTTTTCCACGACATCAATACTCTCAGCATGACTAGAATTGGTTGGAAGTTTTCCTCTAGCACGACTTACAATGGTTGGTTGCTTAGAAGCAGAATATTTTTTAGACATAAACCACACTCTTTGTATCATTGGAAGTACATGAAATCGATAAGTAAGGTGACCTTCCTTGCAAAGTTACAAGGGAAATTAAGATTCTATTTTTAGGTTTGTTGATTGTACCAACATTCCTAGCATGACTTGTAATGGCTGGTTGTTTCCCCCAACATGACATGTTGCAGTTGGTTTCTACTCTCCAGTATGTCTAGCAGTGAATAGTGACTTGTCTCTAGTATGACCTACAGTGACTGGAGACCCGTATCTAGTATGGCTTGCAGTGGTTGGTTACTTTCTATTGACATGACTTGAAGGTGTCAATGACGTGTCTTCAGCATGACTATCAGTGATCGATGACTTGTTTCAAGTATGACTTGAATTCATTGGAGGTTTGCACTCAACATGAATTGCAATGGCTAAGGAATTGCCCCTATCATAACTCACAACAATTAAGGAATTTCCCCCTTGTCTTTGCATCTTCTTCTTATTCTTCCTCTTTTTATTCCTTTTAGATTGTTAGTTACTAGTATCTAAACTTTCACCACATGAGGTATAAGGAGGAGGGAAACATGTAACTAGAAAAGAAGGAAAAGGGTTTTGATGCTCTTGACATACAATGTGTACTTGAGAATCATTAGGAGAATTCATGACATTCAAAGTGGAAACAAAATATGTATCCCTATAATGAATCCAAGAAGATTCAAAGTGTCCATTATGGGAGGACCAACATTTCCACAAATGGAACAACAACAATATCTTCTTGCATAGTGGTCCCTTAGTTGGTCTCCTTAGGAACTTTAGCCATATAATTTGATTCAAAAATAAGAAATTTCTAAGGCCTTTTATGGAGGTCAGAAAATTGCAATCAACACACTCCTATAAAAGACTCTCTATTATATAGCCAAGTAAACTCACTCTCCCATAAATCAAACTAGCTGGGTGTTTAAGTCCTAAGTTCAATCAATGAGGAGCCAAACATGGGCCTTACAAAAGTTAGTGTGGGATCATTAGGGCTCAAGTCCAACTAGCGAAGGTGTTAGATACAATTATTCTAACCCTCAAACAACAATCGCCAGGGGTGCAAGTACTTGCCTTTAGCGAATACCCTCCCAGGGATCTTAAACATAGATTATATGCATGTCTCAGGTACCACAAGACTTTCCCCTTTCAGTCACCTAGGTGAATCCTAGGAAGATAAACTATCCATACCACTTCACTCTAAGTAGTCAATTTGAATGATTGTCGAAAAGGGATTTTGTGAATGGGTAGGGAACACACTACTAAGTCTTAGAACTGAAGTTTTCAATATAGTAGTGGTGCCACCTTGAGGAATTTCCATAACTACAGAACTTCCGAACTCGCATAACCCCACTAATCCAAGTGACAGGGGACATTCTAACCACTTGAAGTAGCCTAACCCACTGCTTGATTACTATGTTAGAGGCGCTTTCTAGACAAGTACTTCATGTTACTTATGTATTTTGCACTCTTTAGTACTTCTAGTTTTGTTTTATGTGGCATTGGATAATTTTCCTCTCCAAACCTGCAACCAAGACCCTAACACGTAGAATAATGTTGGTTTTCTATCACAAAAAAAACAAGTCTAGTTCATTTTAGTTGTGTTGCTTTAGAGGTTGTTGTTTACTTAGAGGGATGTGGAAGTGGAAAAATGGTGTTCTCAATTGGAATATATATTAAAGATGCTATTTGAAAATGGATAATACCACTTAAATATTTAAAAGAGACATTTGACCACAAACAACTTACAATAAGAACAAGGACCAAGTAGAAACTTGTAAAACCTAAACAAGATATAACATTTTAAAGAAATTATTGTAACCAAAGAAAACAACTCTTTACAATCCTCATGAGAATAGGCTAATACAATCCATATAATCTTCTCTTTTGTATGCAAACACTCTTAAGGACATCAAAAAACCTAGGAGATTCCTATATGAACAGAAAGAAAACTATGATTTCATGGAATATTCAATTTTTTCTTTTCATTCAAGTCATAATGCAAAAACCACTAAATGATGATTTTCATGGCTTAAAAAGAATAATTTGGAACTCCATGAAAGGATGAAATATCCACTATACTTAACTAACCTAAATCTCTAATTTTTTTCTTAATTTTTTTTTACTTTTTTGCCCCTAACCAGGTCCGCATACAAGTTCGTCATGAAAGGTGCACGTGGGAGGGTGTTTATGCACACATTTCTTTTTTAAAAGTGTGTGGTCGCACACTTTTGGAATAGGAAAAGCATGTGGGACTTCATATCCATGCTTGTGCTATTAGTGAAAAGTGTGTGGACTTCCTACAGGATGTCAAAAAGGTGAAAAACTAAAAAAACAATAAGTTTTTAGGGGGCTTCTTAGGGAGACTAGGGTAAGGGTCTCATGGACCCTATAAAAACTATTAAAGTCTTGAAACACCAAAAATTAGCTAGAATATCAGCCTAATGAGGCCCTATAGAGAAGGATTGTCCCCAACAGATTCGTCAGTTTTGTTGTGCGGAATTTGATCGCATGACTAGGGTGAGGTCATCAACATACTTAATTGAATGAATACTAACTCATAGATTGGTTTGATATGTTGAATAGACTTAATTAAGGTTAATTTTGTCGCACAGTATTCCATGTACAAATGAAAAAATATGAGAGAGAAAGAGAGAGAGAGGTAATGCACCTTTTTACGAAGGATGATCCTTACTGCTCTTCTTAGACTCTTCCACTCCGCTCTTGATTTTCAATCTCCATTCAACAAAATTCCAACTACCCTTCCTCAAAATAGTTGGATATAATCATAGATAAAAATCAAACAAGAACGTGTACATAGCAGTGATCAATTGCAACAATATTCTCCCTGGTTACAAATTACTTTCCAAAGAATCAAAAATCGATCATATGAAAATATTTTTGGGGGAGGGAATGATGTCAAATCCATATTAGTGCAATGAAACAACATACAATAATTACCTTTTCATTGCTTGGCACCTTTCGATACCTACGATCGGGTTCCTCTGATCTTGATTCCTTTACAATCCCACTTCCTACCAAATAGGTTTCCAAATGTGCTTGAGGTAGAGATCACACAAGATGAGTGACTCCAACACTTGTAGAATGGATGCTCATAGACAAGGGTCAATGAGGGATGAGAGGATTGGATGAATTAGATTTGCAATGTGATTTATCTAGTGTGGCAATATGTATGGGGTGTCTCCCTTTGGTGGTCCATCTTATCTCCTTTTAAGGGCCACGAAGATAGTTTTAGATGATTACCATATGGTTAAGAGAGTTACAATTGATCCCTAAACTAACAAAACTATCATAAATTAGCAATTTTCCTAATTTTATATTTTTTTGCCAGATTTTTTATGCCCACGCGTAGTGCTCAAGGGAAATTCACGTGGTACATGCCTTGCTAGTTCAGGAAGTGTGTGGGGCTTGGTTGGGGTCGCAACTTTGACATTTTGAAGGGAAAATGATTTGGGAACTCATTTTAAGGATGAGGGACATCACAAGGAGTCAAATCATAATCTCTTCCAACTTTTATAAGCCCTTTTTGTGAATGATTAGGGACACTTATGTGTCATCTTTTGAATTGTCGTCACATATAGAGGAGTGTTGGTTTGATCCATAATAGTTAGAAATTGCACTTGTTGGATTTTGGAATAACTACACTTTAGAGTTGAGGTATGGGCACATAAGACTAAAAGAGGAACTATATGTACTACTATATGGAATAAGAATAAGATAGGTGGGCCTTACTCTGCTAAATTAGGTTAATTGATAATACCTCTTGCATAGAGGGAGGTTGTTGGTAGTGGACAAAGATCTAAAAGTATAGAGAAATTAAGAACACAAAACTGTTCATGTGGCTTGCTCTAAAGAATAAGGTACCTACTTGCGATATCCTAGAAATGAAGAATAAACATGGACTTGGTAATTGCTATTTATGCAAAATGAGGATGGAAATGTTCTACATTAGTTTTCTTTGTTGTTCTTTTCCTCACTTTCTAGGGCATTTGTCTCAATCACAATTCAAGTTTATTTGAGAATGGATTAATTAAGACCTTCTAAGTTTTCTCTCAAATTCATGCCATTGCTTAGGATTGTAAAACAAAGTAAAAAGTCTCAAATATATGACATATTGGTGTATTAGTTGCTGATGAATCCCATCCTTGGGGATCTTTTAGTGGCATGCTAGGGAAATGAACATATATGTAGAATTGGGGTTGTATTATATTTACATGAACACCACTGTTTATGTTTTATTTCCTCTGTGGGTCATAGTAAAAACAACTGCTTTGAACTTTTAACACTAAGATCACTTTTACAAATAGGAAAGTATAAGAATGTACTCATTTGCAAGTATTTGGAGACTATATTTTGGTGGTGAACTGGATGACAGGTGATCGAGTCATACTTGATATAACTCTCCAAGCATTGGCTATTGAACTTAAGATGTTATATATAGAGAGAGATGAATATTATAACAGATTCATTATTCAAACAAGGTTTGAATTAGATCTTTGGTCTTTTATACCTTAAGGACTTCAAGGAGGGGCCACAAGGAAGAGTGTTTAATTGTTGATATAAAGATAGAAGACAAAAATTTTAAGTTTTTTCATTTTATATTTTTGATCAAACCAGGTTTTTTTATGCAATAATTCTAAGAAGATAACTCTCATTTTATAGTTATATACTATGTTGGACAATTGGGATGTCAAATATTTTTATGTTTTTAAAAGCAATTATTGGTAAATACAAATTATATATATATATATATATTCAATGTGGTTCACCTACCTCCCAGTGGGGCTTGTTACATTCACGGGAACAACGCATAGGGGGCCCACTCGAAGGGGCCTCACCCATTCCCTCTTATTATAAAGCTAACCCGATGTGGACATCAAGTGAGGCCCTTATATAACGATATATAGCCTCCCAGGGATTTGACCCCGAGACCTTTTACTCACAACTTACAACACTCGACCACTTGAGCTAGCCCACCAAGTTACAGATATATGTATATATATAGCATTTTTTAAATAAAAACAAATTATCATACATATATGACAATTTGTTTTTATTTTACAAATAATATCTCTCTATAACCACTTTAGGAAAACAAAACCAACTTTTGGATAGAAAAAATATATACAAATACCATTAATTTATTTTAAAAACTTTGAAAAATCTGCATAGGTTTAATGAACATTTCTATTGGAGGTGTGACTCTTACTAACCAACTCCCTCCCTCACATTAGCATGCGTGTAACCTTCACCATGCACAATAATAAAATATTGAGTATTTTCCTCAACGTACTATTATGGCATTTTGGTTAAAAGTAAACTCATCGAGTAATGGGTGAACTTCAAAAACATAATAAGAAATATAATGAAAAAGAAAGGTGGGATCTAGTAGATCATCCTTGTATTTGGTTTTTAAAATTAAAAAATTGAACATTAAACTCACGTTTATTTAAATATGTACTTTGTTTAATCTAAAAAATGTAAAACATTAAATTTTCATCACTATATCTCATTGCAAAGTGTTACTCATTTTCATGAATACACCTAAAGTTAAATGATTAAACATTATATGATTTGGATTTTTTATAATGATTATCATCACAATTCATCTATATAGTTTTTTGTTAAATTGTTATTTTATTATTATTAAAATTACATTTTCTTATTACATCTACATTGTACAATCCTAATATATACAATTTTAATTTTTCTTTTAATTTTTTAATCTGTAAATAAACTTAATTAAAAAATATAAATATAAAATATCTAATTCATATATATTATATATATATTTTAACTATAAAATAATTATATAATTTAAAATTATATATATTATAAAAATAATTTAATAATAAAACAATTACCAATAAAAAAATACATATATAAAATAAAATTCCTCAATCACTTTCCTCAAAGGCCCTCTTCATTCCCTTTCACTCTATTTTTCTTATTCCTATAGAAATGATTATGGACCATGATAAATTCCATTGTATTAGGCCCTAAGTGGTAAAAAATATATACATTAATTTAATTATATTTATAAAATATTATTTTTATGTTTAGAAATTTTATAGTTCATATCATCATTGAGTAATTTTAAAAAATAATCAAAGTGCATAGACATTCAATATAGTATTTGTACTTTTTAAAAATTTTGGGTAGAGGATAATACTATTTTTGTTTGTAATTATTTGAAATTTATAAATTCAATTAACAGGTTTTAATTAAAATTATAATATTTATATCATTTGAAAATAATAATGAAAAAATAAAATATTTTACAAATTTATTATTACTTTTATTAATTTTAATAAATTTATTATAATTTTGATAAAAAATTGAATGAAAACTATTTATTTTACTTTATATTTTTTTAATGCAACAAAAATTACAATTTTTTTTTAAGCAATAATGATTATATTTACACTAAAATAAATTGTGGTTAAACCATCAATATAGTAATACAACTTGGCTATTTTTAACACTAATGCTCATTATTCCAAAAACTATTCAAAGGAAGCTTTACTCTTCTAAGTAACTAAGTTAACTTAAGAAAAAAATCCTTGTTACATTATTTAAAATGTGAATTTCATAAAAAAGTTTAAAATGGAGCATGTCCATAAAGAGTCATAGTCTTTTCACCAACCTTGGATACCTTTGCCTTCTTTGACTGGTTTAGCTCTTGAGTAGTTGCTTGCTACATTGTCATTTCTTCCTTTTCTCTCCATTGTTATGTCCCATATAATCCATCAAAATGAGAAGGTGGTGAGTATGAGAGTGCTACTTCCTTTTCCACCTTCCTCTTTATTTCTAAATGCTCCTCTCCTTCCAATAATCCCTTCAACTTATCCTCCGTTACTTCTAACCTAATATTATTATTCTTTTAGGTCATGATTTCAGTGGTTTGGCACCTATGTTTAAAACTTTCCAATTGTGATTCCACTTCTTCCATTTGTTAGTGGCATGACTAGGTGTCCTCTTGTCATCTCTCCTAATTCTTCCTCCACTTATTTAATTTTTTGACCAACAAACAATTATTCTTACATTTCCATGGTGTATCTCTCAAAATGAGGAACCACTTTACACAACTCCAAGAGAGGGCACCTATTTGGGATGGAAATGATTTGCAATGGCTCCAATCCTTACAAAGACTTATTTATAAATATAAAAACCCTAACAAGTTCCTCTATAAATTCCCAAGAGTCCAACATAGAGGGAGTATCCTTTGTAGTGTGAAAGCATGGATAAATTCTGATCCTCAAATCTTTAATAATTAAAAGATCTGGATATAATATTAAGATGTCTACTTAATTATTAGTCATTTCAACCAAATGTCAAATATGATCTCCGCTACCCCTAACAAAAACAAACATACATACTCACATATCATTATCACATTTAATAGATTATTATTATATTAATTTTATTAACTTTATAAGCACAACACCACACATGTCTTTTATGTTACCTCTTTTTCTCATACAACATAAACTATTTCATATCATTATCACATTTTACAAATTATTATTATATTAATTTTATTAACTTTATAATGACAACACCACACATGTCTTGTATGTTACCTCTTTTCTCATACAACAAAAACTATTTCATATTATTATCAAATTTAATAGATTATTATTATATTAATTTTATTAACTTTATAAACACAACACTCCACATGTATGTTACATTTTTTTTCTCCACAACATAAACCATTCCATATCATTATTACATTTAATAATAATATAACATGTCTCGTATGTTACCTCTTTTCTCATACACCATAAACTATTTCATATTATTATCAAATTTAATAGATTATTATTATATTAATTTTATTAACTTTATAAGCACAACACCACACATGTCTTGTATGTTACCTCTTTTTTCATACAACATAAACCATTTTTACTTAAATTAATTGAGAAAGAACTTAGGATTGAAAAAGATGTTTTTTTTTAATGATGGGAAACCTCCTAAGAGTATATTTAACAGCCTGTAAGCCAGATATACCAATAATTTGTGACTTAGCAGAGGCAAAGACCTCCTCTAAGCCCGCAGAGGTGAACCTCTATCCCAGGGGTGGCCTACCCTTCAAGCTTTGTCACAACAAGCCAAAGAGCAACCCTACCCTACCACCTCAACGATGTTAGTGCCATCTTTCAGTATACCTTTATGACAATACCTGTTTGGGATAAAACCCTTAACTATCCGAGGAGTGGCCTACCCTTCAAGCTTTGTCACAACAAGCCAAAGAGCAACCCTACCCTACCACCTCAACGATGTTAGTGCCATCTTTCAGTATACCTTTATGACAATACTTGTTTGAGATAAAACCCTTAAGACATGAGAATTGTCATCATTTTATTTCACAAGGATAACTTTCTAATAGGAGGTAAACTCGAGCTGTTTCTGTTTTAGAAATCTGTGCATATATCTGGCTGCCTTGCAATAGGAGGTAAACTGGAGCTCTTTTTGTTTTAAACATCTTTGCATATATTTGGCTGCCTTGCCATAGGAGGTTTATTGCTGGTAAGCTGATTTTTTTGTTTTGTTTTGTTTTGTTTGTGTAGGGTTATATCTGTTTTTTTGAGAAAGTCTGTCTTTTAGCCAGTGAATAATATGATTTCGAGTTTAATATAAATTCGAAATATAATATGATTTCAAGTTTAATATAAATTAGAAATATAAATTTTTTTCCAAGGAAAAATAATAAAGTCCAACTAAATTTTGTAAAAAATTCAATTTTGTTAAAAAAATTTACCAAAAAAACAAAACATAGTGAACTAGGTAAATGAGTAATTTTTTTTAATCCCCACGGTTCACTGATGAGACCCTTAGCCACACTGCAAACCCTGAGCAGAGGCCAGTTTGGATGGAAGAACCAAGTAAGTGAGTATAAAAAAAAATGAGGCAATGCCTATGTAACCCAACCAAACCATTGGAGAAGCATCATTATGGGGAACCAATGAAGGAATGCGAGCTCTGCAACAAATTGGCAGCCATAATGCTTTGCGAGTCAGACCAGGCCAATCTCTGTTGGGCCTGTGATGCCAAGGTCCACTCTGCTAATTTTCTGGTGGCTCGCCACGTTCGGAAGCTTCTCTGCCAGGTCTGTCAATCTCCAACTGAATGGCAGGCCTCCGGAGTGAGTCCATGCCCAATTCTCTCTGTCTGTAAGAAGTGCTTCTCAGACAGAAAGCATCAGTCCGATGAGAATGATAATCAAGTGGTTCCTTTCATACCCACTGTGCAAGCAACTGCCTCTGTTCCATCAGCCAGTGAAGGAAACAGCCCATGGACAACATAGTGGAGCTTAAAAAGGCAGCTACCAGTAAGATTTGATGTGAACTCTTGTTTGAATTGGACAGAAGAAGATCAGTTGGTTACTTGTAAGCAATAATATGTAATGTTTTTATGTGGTGTTATTCAAATTCCAAGTATAAATAGTTTCATGATGAAAAGTTCAGTATGTACTCTCCAAACATAAGCATAGAGTCACATTAAGATTTAGAAAGCTCAAAGATAATTACGAGAAACCACAATGTAACTTACATAGTATCTGATCTCACAATGTAAATACTGCATCAAAAGTGTTTTCAATATTAGAATTGAGCCTCGAGGAACGATGGCAGTCTTTAAGAAATATGAGGGTGTTTTGGATATCTGGTTTTTAGTTGGAATTCTTCAAAGGTTGGTCATCAGATACATACATAAAATCTGTTTGCTGTGGTATGTATTTCATCTGTTTCAGTCCGTTTTCATTTTTGACCATCAGTAATGGTCTTAACTTGTTAAGCATTTTTCTTTTTCTTTTTTAAGTAAGATGAAACCTTTCTATTACTGCTGAAAAAAGGAAAAGACATTTACGTACTCCTGCCCTCTAAAACATGGGGCCAAGCATTGGTACTGCAAGCATAAAAGGAAGGTAAATAGAATAGCCCAAAGAGAAAGGCCAACAAATATGAGAGCATCCCAACTTTTCAGCTTGGGCTTTGGATCATGTAAACAGAACAAAAAAGCAGAGCCATAGAAAAACATGAACAAACATAACAGAGAGAGCCGAACATGAACAGACCAAACACCAACAAAACAGAGCAGAAGAATCATTTAGAAAAAAACAGAAGAAACATGTTGAATGAAGAAAATGATTTAAAATTGAATCTGTTATGGTTTATGATTTTTTTTTTTAAATTTCAGGAATTTGCTCTGTTGGTGATATTGTTACTTTACACTTCATATCATTCACCATTTCAACACCATCCTTGAAATGAAGGACGTATCCCGAAATTTATTTTTACATAAAAATCTTAATCTCAAAATGTGTTATAATGATTGTTCATAACTTGACTTGAATGTGTTGATTGTTCATACCGGTTGCTGTTCTTTACTGGACTTTAATGTGTTGATTACTCATAGCAATACTCCACAAATAATTGCTATTTATGCAAAAATGAGACTGGGAATTTTATACATTTGTTTTCCTTCTTGTTATGTTTTTCACTTTCTAGGGCATTTGGCTGGCTCACAATTCAAGTTTATTTGAAAACAGAACAATTAAGACCTTTTAAGTTTTCTTTCATATTCATGCCATTGCTTAGGATTGTAAAACAAAGTAAAAAGTCTTTAAAAATAAGACATAAAATTAAGACATATGGGTGAATGGGTGAATTAGTTGTGGATAGATCCCATCCTTGGGGATTTTTTAGTGGCCTTCCAGAAAAATAAAACTATATGTAGAATTGGGATGTATTATATTTGCATGAACAACACTATATACTTTTTAGTGCCACTTTAGGTAATAGCAAAAACAACCGCTTTGAAATTTAGCATTAAGATCACTTTTACAACTAGCAAATTATAAGAACTTACTAGTTTGTAAGTACTTACTAGTTTGTAAGTATTTGGAGACTTAAATATTATAGAGAGATGAATATTATAGCAGATTCATTATCCAAACAAGGTTTGAATCAGATATGCAGTCTTGTATACCTCAAGGAATTTAAGGAGGGGCGTGTTTAATTGTTGATATAAAGATAGAAGACAAAAAGCTCAAGCTTTTTTATTTTTTTGTATCAAACTAGGTTTTGTTATGTAATAAATCTAAGAAAATAACTCTCATTGAATAGTTACATTCATAGACATTTTTATTTGAGATTTGGGGTGGACTACAACCTATGCTTTTTAATTTATGGATGAGGATGAGACAAGTGTAATGTTGAGATTGATTCTATGATTCTAAATTCGAAATAAACAATTATAAAAAAATGAATATAAAAAATAACAGGTAGCTATGTGATGAATGGATAACTGGTATCAATGCATGGATAACTCATAGATGATGAATGGATAACCAATAGTTCATAGCAGATAACTAGAAGAATGTGAGATAAAAATAAAAAGAATATAAAAAATAACATGTAGCTAGGCATTGATAACTCACAATTGAACTTGTTTAACTAGAAGAATATGACGAATAAAAAATATTTTCAAACTGTCTCCCATTTATAACAATCTTTCAACCATTTGATCCCTATTGTCATGATCTAGCCACAAACTATATGGATGTGCT
>LPNX010182006.1:11565-31642 GCA_001517045.1 Pseudotsuga menziesii | reverse complement strand
TATATAAAAGCAAAACCAACTTATTTTATTGAAAAAACATTGAATAAATTGATTTTGAAAACTTTGAAAATTCTTTAGATGCAATAAATTGATTTTGAAAACTTTGAAAAATCTTTAGACGTGTAATGAACATTTCTATTAGCACCTGTAATGAACATTTCTATATATATATATATATAATTTTACTTTTTTTACTTTTTTTTTGTAAGCTACTTAATTCTATTATAATACAGAGGAAAAAATTACAGATTTCAACATGACCAGAGGAGGTCGAAGGAGGTGAAGCCACCACCTTGACCTCTCAAAAAATGGCTGTCTAAGAGAGCCAAAGGCGATACTGTTCCACTTTGAAAGTAAAGGCCGAGGCCAATGTACAGACATAGTTACAAATTTTAACAGTAAAACGACATAAACAACGACAAGAGCCCAGAAAAAGACACAGGCATTGACACAGAAAAAGACATAGAATTAGGCCCGGAAAAAGACAGGCATTGACCCTAAAATAAACATAGACATAGGCCTGGAAATAGACACAGGCATAGATAATAGAGCCCATAAAAAACCACTTGACACGATATGCAAAAACCAAAAAACCTGGACGGCTTGGTCATCAGATAGGTGGAATGTCTGGAATTTCTTCAGTGATGGGGTAGGCCCATCTTTCCTCCTACGACTAGCTGGGTGAGTTAGTGGCAACTTCCAGAGGCATTTGAGGCTGTTGCTGCTGCAGAGCAAGCTGCTGAGCGACCATCACCTTCAAACGCTTGAATAACGGCTCCACCATCGAGGGGATGGGGAAGGACGGAGTAGGAGGAGGCGCAACGGTGCATCCAGTTGCACTCCCACTACCTCCTCCATTAGGAAGAACTAAGCCACCCGTAGCGCTACCGTTGCCACCACCACCCCGGTCACGACTGCATCCTTTCATATCTTTGTGGCCTAAGATACCCGCGTTGCCTTTCTAGGCAAATGAGCTCTCCATTGCCGTGAGCTGAGCATCGATCTCTGAGATTTTGGTCTTCACCGTATGAACCGTGTCTTTGGAATCCGCCCAATTGGTAAGCATGTCCTCCATTAAATTTCATAGCGTGTTCTTCATGAGCCAGTAATGATTGATTTGGCTACCATCCTAACCCGTTTCCAGCTTTTGATTTAGAACATGGTTCTCCCAAGCTTCCACAAGGACGCGAACCATGTTAGAGATATGCGATTCATAGTCCGCTGCCACCTAAAAACTACAGCCTCGTTGTGCTTTGCCTCTGCCCGAGGTGGCTCTTCGCTGGGTTCCACGCTGCCGCGACATGTTGACCTTGATGCACTTCTACTTCTAGAGATTATCAATTAACAAGATGCAGTCCGGGGTGGCAGACTCACTATGAGTTTTCAGACGCTCAACAATCCAAGGAGTGCACTTAGCCGAGCAGAGTCGAACCCTGATATCCAAATACCACACCATCGTGCTCAAAACCTTCTCTGTCCCTGCCATAGTACGAGCCATGAATGACGATGCAGAGCCTTGAAAACTAGGATTGAACCAGATCTTCACCACCCCACGTCGCAGGTGAGGAGGTGACGGTCTGCTCTGCTCCCACGCTTGGAGGACGACGAAGGTTCTCGAGAGTGTCTTTGTAGCCAAGGTTAACATGATGCTCACCACGCATCCGTTGCTCGAATGGAGGGAGGGCGTGTCGCTGATCCGTGGAGCAGTCACCCGCAATCGAGAACTTTTTTTTTTAAAATCTTCAAATAATATATATATATATATATTGTCAATTAAAAAAGCTATATTATAAAAGAATGCCTCATGTTGAGTATATATTTTTCATATACAAACGGTCAAGGAACATGAAAAATTAGCACGCTATTACACCTTATAAAAAGTAAAAACTAGCATTAATTGCCCCAAGGAGGTGCAATAATACGCCGTTAGGTTGTTGTTGGTATAGCTATGGTGTTGTAGAAAATACTTCTTTTGGAAAAGAAAGAACAACATTGCATATGCTTTGTCTGTTGCTGGGAAGGAAAGTAAATTATAGCATGGTTAGTTATGGAGAGGTTATATCGTTCTAAAGAAACTGCATTTTCTTTAAAATTGATTTTGTGAAAGCAATGCAACTCTTTAAAATAATGTGTTAATCCAAGGAAGAAAGGCACCAAGGAGGATGTTTTGTGACCAAGCATTAAAGATTGAGGAACATATGAAAGAAATCAATTAAATGCAAATACATGCATTAAACATGTCAAAATTATCTACTGTTGTATTTGTAAGGTTTTTGCAACTGGTTCTTTATTTATTGTTTTATTTTCACATCTTGTAGTTTTATTATTAATTATTAATGTTGAATTCCAATTGTACATATATTACGAAGAGGTAACTAATTAACCTATTCACGGAGATGAAACCTCATGTGAATCTAAAATGTTATACGTCCTTCAAAAATGTTTGTGATGAAGCAATGATATAATCATACCCTACTATGTATATAGAATATGGTTAGGAGTTAATAGGTCCTTGTCCAAAAAATGAAAGCACAATGTTGTTAGTTCATACAAACGTTGGGATTAAGCCTTCCTCGTGGCATACTGCCCCTCAAAAGTTGGTTTCTTGTGCTTGCACTTATGCATGCTCTTGCATAGATGTTGGAACCAAGTGTGAGTCTTGGATGAATTTGGTGGAATAGAATCTTGGATACTCATGACAAAATATGCAAAGTCAACTTATGTATATACCATGTAAGGGTGAATATATCAGAATGGTACCAACTGCAATACCTATTTGAAAAAAAATTGAAAATATATAATAAACGAGGATCTAAATGGTCGATAGAGTCAAGAAACATGATGACGGGATTAGATTAGATGTGATTGAATGTTTAAAGGACATCCAAACCACAATCTTGGATAGAATGTTGTGACAAAACCCTCAGATCCAAGAAATAACCTCTAAAATTTTATTATAGGGATTGAATGTTATCTTCCAAGTATAAGGAAACCCTCACAATGATGGGATATCACAAAAAATACCTTTTAAAACTGGATGATGCTCCAAGGATGTCATAATATCCTTCCAAAATAGTAAAATCCTCCACAAAACATGAGAAAAGGTTGGAATGGGACTGTGTAGGAAATGACCTCATGGTGAATACACAGGTTTGCAAGGTGTAAAAATGTGGATCAATCCTTGGATGTTGTGTGTATGCCTTGGAGTATTGATACTCTACCCCTGATCGATTAATTTCCCCTATATAAATGCTCCTTTCATGCTACCCAGATCTCAGTCTTACGGAAAAAATGTTATAGTTTTCACCTTAGGTAATAGTTTGGCATATTTAACATCCTAAGAGGACTCTTTTAAGGTTGGTGCTACAATGGATCACCACACACTTTACTTAGAACATACCCAAACATACTAACAATGATGTTAAGAGGCTGAAATATGCCTAGGTTGTCAAAGAATGTGCCCAGAAAAGTTGATAATATTGTATGAGGGTTAGGGAAGTCCTAAATTACGCCCATAAGTGCCTAGACTGTGCTTATTAGGTTGTTTTGATGCATAGAACTACCCATATTATAACTAGAATTTGAAGGATTAAGATGCATGCTTGCTAGGAGGTTGTAGAACAAGGTTGAAACATGCCCAAATCCTCTCAATAACCAACCTAGAAATCAAGATGATGATGTTCCACCAATTAGGTAAGCAGGAAAGTGGAACCACTATCCCTGGATTTCCATTCCCCCTATGTCTTCTTTGATAGTTCTTCGAAAGGAAATCTCAAAAGGGGTGGTATTGGATGAGTTTAATAGTTTAGACTATCTAGATCTCATACTATCTCTTTCGAGTTTGAAAGTGGTATGGGCACAAATAATAAAGATGAGGTAAGGAATACCATTATTTTGTTGTCACTTGCAAAGGATCACAATATAAGTCCACTTTTTGGTGAATCAAATCTTTTCTGAGGCTGTTTTAGTGGAACAATGTAGTTAAGGAAGTTGGAACTCCTAAAGTAGGAAATTTCCATATAGAACCTTAGCATAATCTTCCTATTTTAACAACATCATTCCCCCACATCTTTAAGGAAAACTATAGTCAAGTTGATCTCAAGGCTAAGAGTGATGTGTTTGTCAATGAAGGCTTCATAAATATTGAGGTATTGCTTATTCACATTACAAACAATAAAAAGCATTTGAAAAAAAATCGGTATGCAAGTTACAACATGTTCTTGAATAACACTTCAATTACATAAGCACACAAGGAATGCAATGAAGTAAAAGAGGGAGCTGACCCAAATAGAATCAAACACTTCGTAACAAAAATTAAATCTAAAAGTGAAAGAATATAATTTTTAATTAAAATTAATAGTTCCTTTAAATTTAATTCAAATTATAAAAAGTAAATTGATATAGGCTTTGACGAACTTCAATGCCTATGAGGTGAACTGATTTTCTAAGAGGAAGTTAAAATTATTTAAAATTTAAACAATCATAATGCTATGTCACGATGACAAATAATACAAGAAAATCCAACTTCCATGTTCGGTAAACCTCATGGAGGTGAGAATATTAATGTCGTTTCGAGCTCTAAAACCATTGTCGAAGTGAATAAAGATCGAAGGATTTGGCCTATTCTGTTGTATTTTCTAATTAAGGTTGGAAAAACAGAGAAATCTATGCACGGATTTGAGGAGAAATAAAATCCATGGTCTGCAACGACGGTTCTCTAGGGGAAACCATTTTAAATTTTGTACCAATTTAGCCACATTATGAAAAACATCCTCCAAATTTTATGGAAGGTTGAATTTTTTCATTGTAGTTGATTGTAAAGGATCCCAGACAACCTTGAAAAAAATTCCTCTCAATTTTGGACCCGGAAATTGCTAGAGGGCCACACAAACATGCGAAAGAATCCATTCAAATTTTGGACCAAAAAGTGTCATTCATGGGGTTATCTGATACAAAATGTCAACAATGGTGTGAATATGTTGTATTTTCGAGCAAGAGCATATGTTTCAATCTAGTGATCACATGGGTTTTACTCAGTAAATGATGATGATCATCTAGATTTTACGATGAACCGAGAGTTTTTAGTAAAGAGAGTTGGCTCAAGAGAAATGAGTTCGAATCATTTGAGGATGATACATATGGTAGTATGCTTTTAAATTTGCTTTGAATCATGCATATATATTGTTAACTAATATTTAAATTTGCTCTAAATTTTTAATCAATCACATAAACAACACATCTATATATGTTTTTCAAGAGGAAGGAAACCATGATCTTTTCTATTATTTTTAACATGGGAGAGAATTTCTTTAGAATAAAGAATCATATTACATCAAGGGATGCAAGGTCTAATTTGAATGCAGTTGCATCTCTAAAGAAAACATCAAACGTTCAGGGTGTTTTCAGGTTGTCTATACCACCACAGTTTGCATGCAATAATTCAATATAGAACATCAATAGAAGAAATTATAATGTTTGAGATTCTAAAGCATCTTTCCAAATAAATTCATCTAAATGAACCCCTTTAAACAATGGAAGCACCTTCCACCCTACAAAGATTCTTAATTTTGAGAAGGAAAATGGAATGTATGTAATTATTCACCTATTCTAAAAATTAGACATTAATTAACATAAGATCATAAAAAATTCAAAGGCAATAATACATTTGAATTTAATTTCCTTGAACGCTTTTGAACGCTTTTATATACAAAAATTTGAGAACAATTCCATAGTCTAAAAAAATCATAATTTGAAACCTTATCCTTCCATGTACAATATTGATCTTAAAGTGAGTACAATACAAATGGTCTTAAAATGAAGTCTCAAATAAGTTGTACTATAGTCTTTTTCTTAAAATTTATATATTCTGAGCTTTCTGTTGTCCTAGCAGCCCTAATAAAGTTAGGCGAGGAGGTAAATTGTTCTATTGCTCATCACTCATATTGGAACTTACTTCCCTATCCTTAGTTTTAACACATGGTCAGTTCAAACTTTCCCCTCATAGTGATTTCAAGTGATTTCAAATGCTAGCACTAAATTACAACGAGCATATTTGATGGATAATATAGAAGCAAAGTGACTAGTGAGGCTAAGACAGACAATAAATAGTGCCAATAGATTCATTGAGGACATTTAAACAATAATGAATATGGGAGTAGACATTAAAGGCCATTAAATCTATTAACCACTACCTCCCTTTCCTTTCGTCGATCAATTGTGTTTTGTTGAATATTTAATTGTTATGGGACCTCGTATTCTGAATTGATACCATCGGCTATGGGTATACCTATCAGTAATTCCCCCACAATACTAAATACAAGATAAAGCGGTGGTGATTTAAAACCAACATCAGGGTGTAGGACCATAGCACAAAAATAATAGTAATCTCATCCATTGTCACGACATTTTAAACTGGATTTCGAATTTTTCATTATTACCATTCTTTGGTTGTTCAAAACCATCTATGATTTGTGTTTCTTGTGGGGGAAACCCAGGAAGTTTATTTGTTCAACATTCCAAGCTTTGCATTTACAATAGCTTGTTTTCTTGATTTAAAATCTCATTCCATCAGCATCGAACCAACTTTGCACCTGAGTGGACCTAATGATTAAGAAAACGTGTTATCTCTGGGAAGGTCGCAAGTTAAAAACCCGTAGGGGGTATGGATTCTCATGTTGGCCTGTCATAGGAAGGATGGAAGGGTAGGCATCCCCTTGAGTGGGATCTCGTTGTTCTTCGGACGTATCGACCCTAGGTTGAAATATGAGTTTTTGGTATATGTGGCTTGCAGGCTATTGCATGTATCGGCAGAGGTTGCCTAGTTCCCTATGTAAAAAAAAAGGCTTCTTTTAAGAGATCATACTACACAATTATTATAATGATTCCCATTTTACCCATGAAACTACAATTTTACCCAAGTATTAAAACATTATAATGAAAAGAATAACATTAATTTGAATAGTTAAAGACACATATCAGTCAAACATTTTGGAGCCAATCAAATGAATGGTGTTCTTGTGAGTTTCTAAATCCAACATACTTTTTTTAGAATTGTTTAGATTTTATATTTGTAGGGATGGTAAATTCTTAAATATATATATATATGAATCAAAATTCTTAAATGCAAAGAATCACAATTATGTAAAACCTAAGTACCTAATAATATATAATAACCTATTTTATAAATGTAATAATTGAATATATATATATATATATATATATATAATAAAGTGATGAAATATATGATTCAAATTTTATCTTGTAATAAATATGAGAAAAAATAAATATAATTATTGTTTTTAAGTATTCAAATCTCATTATACATAATTATATATAATATAATTTTAAGTATTCAAATCTCATCATATCCTTAAATGAATTTCATTTTAATTTTTTAATATTATATAGTTTAAATATATAATTATCTAAAAAAATTAGAATTTTTAAGATGTAATTTAATTTAAATATTAATATTCACTTGTATTGTATTTAGAAAAAATTAATAAATTTTGAAATAAAAATAAAGTATTTAAAACATATTCATTTTCTACACAATAAAAACAATAGAAATTACCTATTTTTTGTAATATTATTTTAATTTAGATATTAGTATTCATTGTATTTGAAAGAAAGTAGATAAAATAGGAAATTTGTTCAACAAAATAAGAAAAAAGGAAAAAAAATGGAATTCTTAAAGCATAGAAGTATGTAGTAAATAGAAAAAAATGGATATCATATAGAGAATACAACTTGAAAATGGAAAACATTATATATTTCATCTAGTGTGTTAAATTTGATGTAATAATTTTTAATTTTTTAAGGGATGTAATAGTTATATTTCATCTAGTATGCTAAAGTATGGAATTCTGTGATGATAGTTGTTAAAGTTTTTTTTTTTTAAGTTGCACGCAGTTTTATTAATATACAAAAGAGTTTACATGCATATAATCCATATCTAGGATATGATTTGGGTTTGGATATTAAGACTGTAACAAAATGACTACCAAATACTTAGAAGAGAGAGACCTACCCTCGAAGAGGGAAACCAAGTTGAATAGGACAAAATTGAAACAATATAGAGCTAAGATTAAAAAAAAAATGTACTAACATAGGAGAGGACAAAAAAACATGCAGAGTGAAGACTAAGGCCTTACAACATCCTCCATGGTTCTTCGACAATGATATAGGGCTTGTAATAATCCTTATCATCAATAAGAGGGGTAGGCTACGAATATGGAGGCGGTTCCTATGTTGGAGGAGGTTCCAGATTCAAGTGGATCGGGATACCATCCTGCTTGTGATCCCCTGCATGCTTCATGTTCTGCTCCTAAGTGGGCGTTACTTCTTCCAAATCTAGGGTAGACCTGGTATCTTGTTGTTGTGGGGAATCTTGTGGAGGATTTGAACCCGGTGAAGATGAAGACGTTGGCATGCCAAACGATTTCTCTGAATTTTATGGAATGAGAATATGAGGAATCTCTATCTTTGCCCCAGAGCAGCTGGGCTAAGACGTTCTTTACGTGCCAATAGTGGGATTGGCATTGTGTTAGGGGCAGAGTAGAGCGATGATGAGCCACAACTTCTGCCTCCCAATCATGCACAACATAGCGAATGCGCATAGGGATGTGAGTACCATAGCCTAAAGAAAGACTACGATGTGTCACAGGACGCCCCCTCACCCCCCTAAAGCTTGCTTCCCCTGCGAGGTGTAGCTTGGAGACGGCACAACATGGAAAAGGAGTATGCCCATATTTGATGACCTTATTCCAGGAGGAGTGACCCATTGAACCCTGAATATGATGGACAAGGAGCCTTGGTATGGAAATTTAATGGGGTGTACTTTCTTCGGCCACGATATGCCTCATACCACCCTCATCTAGGGGATAGTTGTTAAAGTTTACTGTGTCTATCTATTTGAGAATTGAAAATATATATTTTGAAATTATTAAGTTATGAGTTTGATATTAGAAATGAAGAATGACTTAGAATGAATATTGTTATTCAAAATGTACATAATATTTATGTGAAAAAAATACTTTACAACCTAGTATGGTGGAGATATTTTCATGTACATTCATTCCTCTCTATATACATTTGTGAAAATCAACATATATGCATGTCAACTTACATACTTGATTTTTTTTTTGTATTAACAAGCATATTACCACTATTATTTGAATCGAGGACAATTAAAAAACCAACAATTATACTCACATCTTCTTTGTAATATGTTAAAATAAATTTATGTGTAATCCATGTATTTTTTCTTGAAAATTACATGGGTATTTGTACTATGTAATTTCCTTTCAAGTTGATATTGAATAGTAAAAGATTCAATTTCTTGATTGGAATATCCATATCAAATCAGAATGCCCATATTTTCACTGTTCCATTTCATCAATTGTTACCCTTTCATTTAATTAAGGATTAGTGCATAACAATGGACCTCATGAATTTGGCACCATCAAGCTCATAGTTTTTTAATATAGATGTCAAGGCCTAGAAAGGGTGGATGAATAATCAATTTAGTTCTTCCTTACGTCCAAGAAAACCAAAATTGCATTGCACGTTCATAGTATAAATCATACCATCTAACTATGGTGACTTTCTTTTGCATTGTGAGCTACAAAACTTATAATTTTCAATAAGATCTCCATAAACTATGGGGTGTGGTATCCAATTTTCATTTCCATGAAAATTGGAAACTATTTAAGAATAACATTAATCGCTAAATTAAAATACATGGAAAATTTGTTGTTGATAGCAACCCACACCTTTTTATATTTCAAATGTTTTGGATTCACATGGTAGATCTTGTTTATAGAAAGTAGCAATCATGACAAGTGGAATAGTGTAGAGGCTAATCCTTTCTTTTTTGAAGTTCTTCTCTACTCAATCTATCTCAAGGTCTTAAGAGAAATTAATGCACCCCCTTCCTCATTAAGGTGAGAGAGAAGGGTTACTCGACCTTGGCATAATAAATACCGGTTAATGCACCCCCTGTCTCATATAGGTATAATAAATAAGTATGTTTCTAGTGACAATGTATTTAGCATCCTAATGTAACTTTGATTCAATGATATTTTTTCATGGTTGACAATTCATAGAGGTCAAAACAATTCAAGCTAATGATACCATCAAGTTAAGGTTGTGTTATGGTAGTAAACCAGGAACAATATTTTTCATTTCAAATCTTATAATCAAACTAAATCAACGAGTGTGTTATCTTTCAAGAATGAGTACATCTATATAACTCAATTTATTGAATCCACAATTAAGATCTCAAATGAATTTGCTAAAATATAAAGTACTTAGGGTTCATGACAAGTTTCCAAATCCCATAAAGCTTTAATAAATAAGAGAAGTTGAAAAGGCCTGCCCTTGGTAATCTTCTTTTGGCAGTTTCGCAACTCTCAATTCATGCTCTCGAGTCCATGTTAACGTTCATCCTCCGTGCTTTTAGATTATCTTGTTTGAACATCGTATTGTGCTATCGATGTTTTCACCGTGATTTTGGAGATCTGCATTGACTTATGAATTTTCCCATCATCACATTGTTAAAGGACAAATTCCATATGGACTGAAGGATTGATATATCTTATATGTTTGACGTTTCATCTTAAAAAGCCCACTTGCTTTTCTTACATTATGAATTTTCCAGCAAATTTTATTTTTGATGTTTACAATCTGTTTTTCTTTTTGATGTTTACAATATGCTTCTGCACTTCTTACCAGCATGTTCTCTGCATTTAAAATTTCTTCTAACCAGAACAATTCATCAGCACTTTCATTTCGGCTCTCTGCGCACAACTCCAAAGATCCCAGTCTTTACAGTGCTTCTAACCTTCAAAATCTTGTATCAGTACTTCGCATTGTCTGTAGGATTTGGACGCAGTGGAAGGAAACTTCACCAACACGGAAACACGAACCCGCAGTAAAACCTTATTAGAAAAATACCTGGCAAGTTCTTAGTGTAAAAGCACGCGGCCTCTTTTCCTGAGCTTAAAAAACATGTACGTTCAGTCCATCCAACGGACCAACAGCGAAGCCAATGGTTTGGCTTCGCTGTTGGTCCGTTGGATGGACCGAACGTACATGTTTGTTAAGGATGGCCAGCATCTTTTCATTCTCCTGATAGACGACTACGAAGGTGAATAGTGCTTACAAACAGAACCTCATAGAGAAAAACGCCTACAACTTAAATATATACATGAATCTAATAATATTTATAAAATATATACTATGTTTAAAATTTTTATAGTCGATACTAATCATTGAGCAATTTCCAAAAACTTGAAATCAAAGTGTATGGATATTTAATAGTATTTGTATTTTTTATTTCTTTTTATAATTATTTGAATAGATTTATTTTAAAAATGATATATTGGAGGCAGATTCTAACTAGAAAAACTTTAAAGATGGTATTAGAATTGCTTTACACGACTGGAATTCCTATCTTAATTTTTTTATGAATCCTCGAATGTTATAGCCAACTTTGAAACCCTGCTCACAAGGGTAGAAGTTTTCTCATAAGAAGACATAAATTTTTGGGTTAAGCGTCTGGCAAATGGAAAAGCTAAGGACATTGAAGGTTACTAGGCAGAAATCTTAAAAATTGGAGGTCCTGTCCTCATCCCCCACATCCACAAGCTTTTCAATCAAGTAGTCAAGCAAGGGTTCCCTAAACCTTGGACTCAGAGCCTCATTATCCCTATTTTTAAAAGTGGGGATACAAATAACCCCTCTAATTATCGGACAATTATGATTAGACCCCTCTTAGCCAAGTTATATGGTATTATTTTGGAAAATAAGATTAGCAGATGTCTTGAAAGTGAAGGTAAACGGGCTAAAGGCCAAGCGGGTTTTAGAAGGCAGCACTCAACAACGGACCACCTCGTCACCCTTAGGATAATTGTGGAGGAGTGTCGTAATGATAAATCCAATCTCTTTTGTTTCTTTGTGGACTTTAGAAAGGCTTTCGATACAGTACCTAGAAATAACCTTTGGAATAGATTAGAAGAGCTAAAGGTTCCTTTTGAGTTGAGAGCTACCTCAATAAGGTTATACGAGAATGTAATTGCCAAGTTTAAGAGCAACGAGGGGTGGTCGAGAGATATTAAGTACAATATCGGAGTTAAAGAAGGTTTCCCCCTCTCCCCTACCCTATTTGGCATTTACATCGATAAGCTAGAAGGTTGTTTAGAGGAAGCGGGTTGTGCTCGCACATTCTTAGCTAGGATAGTCATCATCCTTCTTCTCTATGCTGACGATATTGTTCTTCTGGAAAGGGATTCGTATGATCTTGATAAGCAACTTCGACTTCTTAAGGATTTCTGCTCTACTATGGGTATGACTGTCAACACTAACAAAACAAAAGTTATGATTATCAAATCCAAGAAGGACACTCACGCTAATTTTTAGCAACTTGGAGGAAGTGTCACTCTTACAAATACCTAGGAATTGATATTCATCACAAGCTCAATTGGAACTATAGCATTGAGAAAAGAATTAATGGAGGGTGGAAAGCTTATTTTGGTCTTGAAAATAATTGTAAAGCAGCAAACCTTGTGATGTGGGATAAAAAGAAGCTCCTCTTTGAAACTTTAGTCACTCCTGTTATCTTATATGGCTGTGAGGTTTGGGGTTGCAGCATCTCTAGAGAATCCTGGAGGAAGACTGAACAAATCCAGAAGTGCTTTATAATGTATAACCTCAAAATTAAAAGCAATACACCATATCCTATTCTCTTTATAGAAGTAGGTCCTTCCCCTGTCGAGAGCCTAGCTATGACTAGGCTCCTGTTGTACAAACACAAAATCAATAACATGGGAGACCATATACTTCCTAAGCTAACTTTTAATTCTAGTCAAAACCACCTAAGGCTCAAGCGAGGTTGGTATAAAGATACCAGGGCCTAGTTAAACCACTGGGAGAGCGACGAAAATGTTGCATTGCAAAATATTAATAACATTAAAAATATTGTTACTTCTAAGTTTAAAAAGAAATTGTGGTGTGAGAAAGATTTAGAGGCTAAAAGAAAATTAAGATATTATAAGGAGGTCATCATCCATACTCTAGAAGATCAAAAGTATCTCTCTGTATTAACCAGTTCAAAGAAAAAAATTAATATAGCCAAGATAAGAACAAACTCTCATGAGCTCCATATTGAAAGAGGTTGTTGGACAGTTCCTAAAACACCATGGGTGGAAAGGATCTATCGTCTCTGTGAGAATATGAACATTAAAGATGAAAATCACTTCCTCTTAGAGTGCCTTGCCTACACCCACATTAGATCTCAGTTTCATAATCTTTGTTGCAATACCGACCTTCCTAGCCTTTTAATTTAAAAAATTATAGTGAGCTGATGACACTTCTCACCAAGCTCTTTGAGCACAGGAATACAATTTTAAATCAAATTAATTAATTTGTTTCTTTAGGTCCCAGATTTTGGTCTTAGTGGACATTAACCATCATCATCATCATCACTAATAGATTCATCTTAAAAATGATTTATTAAGTATTTAGACATTAAATCTCTTCCATTTTAAAATAGAAATGTTAAGAAAGTTTATAATCAATGTTTATAATTTAAATTTATTAAACTTATGTAGTTTTATAGATATGTCATTTTAAATATTTTAAATGTAATTTAGGTTAATATGTTATTTTTTATAACATTTTATTAATTTTTTAAGGACAAGTGTTAGTTCTAGGATGAGCATTGAAGGAGCTACACATCTCTCCCTACTAAGTTGTAGAATGAGCCTCTTTGGCCCAATAGATTCAATACATGTTTTAATTAAAATTATAATGATAAAATATTTTACAAAAATATTATTAGTTTACTAGTATTTATTGATTTTAATAAATTATTATAAATTTAGATATAAAAAAATGAATGAAAAATAAATTAAGTTTGTAAACTATTTATCTTACTTTATATTTTTTAATGGAACAAAAATAGCAATTTATTTTTAAGCAATAATGATTGTATTTGCATTAATATAGATTGTGGTTAAACTATTTAGTATAATAAAACTTAGTTATTTTGGCACTCATGCTCACTATTCCAAAAACTATTCAAAAGAAACTCTACTCTTCTAAGTTAGCTTAAGAGTAATATCTTTCTACATTATAGATAGGAGTGAGAATTTATTAAGGAAATTTAAAATGGAGCATGCCCATAAAGAGTTACATTGTTTTTAACAACCTTGGATACTTGGGCCTCCTCTCACTGGTTTAGCTCTTGTTGAGCTGCCTGCTACATTGTCATTTCTTCCTTTTCTCTCCATTGTTATGTCCCATATAATCCATCCGAATGAGAAGGTGGTGAGTACCAGCATGCTAATTCCCTTGCCACCTTTCTCCTTATTTTTAAATGCTCCACTCTCAACAATACTCCCTTCAACTTCTCCTCCATTTCAATTCTAACCTAATATTCTTATTCCTTTGGGCCATGATTTTAGTGCTTTGGTGCCTATGTTTCAGAATTTCCAATTGAGAGTCCACTTCTTCCATTTATTGATGGCATGACTACATTTCCTCTTCTTGTCCTCTCTCCTAATTCTTCCTCCACTTATCCAATTTTTTGACCAACAAACACTGATTTTTACATTTCCATGGTGTATCTCTCACAATGACGAACCCCTATGCACAACTCCAAGATTTTGTAGAGAACACCCATTTGGGATGGAAATGATTCTCAATGGCTCCGACCCTTACACAAATTCCTTCGCAAATATAAAAACCCCAACAAGTTCCTCTAAAGATCCTTAATAGTCCAACATCGAGGTATTATCCTTTTCAGCCTGGTAGAATGCAACAGGCATAGCTTCCATTCTCACTCGACCATCTCAATGATGTTAGTGTCATCTTTGTTTCAGTGTATCTTTATGACAATACATGTTTAGGACAAAACTCTCCAGACATGAATCATCATCCCTAGCATGTTGAAAAAGACAATTGTTGTCATTTATTTTCACAAGGATATACTTTCGAATCTTTGCCATGTGTCGGCCGTGGATTTGTATTCTCTTTCCTTCAATTGGCATACCTTATCATTGGGTCCGGCAGAAATTCCTCGTAGGCCACATCTATTAAATCAAATGGAAAATCATAGGGCCTTTGAATTGAAAACTTAAGCCTTTTTCATTGATTTGATTTTTAGTGCCCAACTTTGTGTGGCACTCTATACAGTAAACAAAATGCAATGCTTTGTTCACAGCTTTGGTTTAAATCCAGTGATAAAGAATTCCATGGTTTCGATCAATTCAAAGTGGTTTTAAGTTTTTATAAAGTTAAGGTGAAGTTATACATATCACAATTCCATTTCAAATTTTAATAGAATTTGTATTTGGTATTGGGATCATTTTGGGTTTTTTTAGTTTTAATGAAAACTTTTAAGTTTAAAGAGATAGCCAATATTAAAACGAACTTATAAATTCCATAGCGAAACAGAGTTTTGGCCTATTCCTAAAATTTTATGGGCTGAAAGGGTTTTCCATTTGTATGAGTCTATGAACTTTGAGAATGAAAATCACTTTCTATTAGAGTGCTTTGCTTACACCCACATTAGATCTGAGTTTCATAGTATTTGTTACAATACAAACCTTTATAACCTCCTAACTTGTCAAAACTATAATGAGCTTGGAAAGCTTCTTGGCAATCTTTTTAAGTACAAAAACAAGATTTTAAAATAAGGCAAATATTTTTCTTTTCAAGGTCCGATAAACCAAAGTTGATCTCAGTAAACGTTAATCATCATCACTAAGCTTTAATTCATTTTTAATTTATATATTTTTAAATCACATTCTAAATACATGGTATTTAAATATGTTTTTAAAACACATAAATAAATTAGTGTCTTCAAATATCTCAAGATATTTTGATTATATAAATTTAACAGCTGTTTTATAAGATTTTAAGAAACTTCAACAAGATTAAGTAGAAAAAAATTATGATATTATTGAAAAATTTTAAGACAGGGTGAACTAGCTGAATAAGTATTTTTTTTTAACCACTGAACTCAGGCAAAGGCTCACTGATGAGACCCCTTAGCCACGCTGTAAACCATGGGCAATGGTCAGCACACTCACTTACCTGATTCTTTCAGCCTTAGTGCTGGCCATTGCCCATGGTTATATATATATATAAATATAAATAGATAGCCAATGCCTATGCAACCCAACCAAACCATTGGAGAACCATCATTATGAGTAACCAATGAAGAAATGCGAGCTCTGCAACAAATTGGCAGCTAGAATGCTGTGCGAGTCGGATCAGGCCAATCTGTGTTGGTCCACTCTGTTAATTTTCGGGTGGCTCTCCATGTTCGGAAGCTTCTCTGCCATGTCTGTCGATCTCCAACTGAATGGCAGGCCTCCGGAGTGAGTCCATGCCCAACTCTCACTGTCTGTAAGAAGTGCTTCTCAGCTAGAAAGCATTAGTCTGATGAGAATGATAACCAAGTGGTTCCTTTCACACCCACTGTGCAAGGAACTGCCTCTGCTCCATCAGCCAGTGAAGGAAACAGTGGTGATGCCAATGGACAACATAGTGGAGCTTAAAAAGGGCAGCTACCAGTAAGATTTGCTGTGAACTCTTGTTTGAATTGGACCATTGACTCTTGTTTGAATTGGACAAAAGAAGATCAGTTGGTTGCTTGTAAGCAATAATATGCAATGTTTGTTTTTCTGTGGTGTGATTCAAATTTTAAGTACTTTATAGTTTAGAATTTGATCATAAAAAGTTTATTATGGACTTCTCCAAGCCATCAGAAGCAAGTGGGTGCTTGATAAGCATGGAGTCCCATTAAACTTAGAAAGCTCATAGATAATTCTCAAAAACCACAATGTAACTGTTGGAATATAATCCGTCGGGATTATACTTTATTGTAAATATTAGGAATATGAATAGTTACATAGGAAGGTGAAAAGGCTGGTTGGAAGATGAATCTCAACCACCATATGAAATGTATAAATATATGCATTAGCAATGGAATAAGATGAATTCGGGAGTCTTGAAACTTGGTGGATTGAGTCCATGATTGAAGTCTGCAAGAAGTGCGTTGAAGCCTGCAGATCATAAAGTTTCAAGACTACTTTCTTTTGAAGAATGTGATTGCTCTTATTCCTGCCATTAGAGCTACATACTGCTAGAACATTGAACAAAACTGGAGCGTGAACCAGAGAGCTGAGAACACTGCTACGACCTCCAAGGTGACTGCTATTTAAGTTTGAAGTGCTGCATAATTGTGTATGGTCATTATGAAGTCTGTGCACTTACCATATAAACTGTACTGTTGCAAAATTGTTTTAGTTTGATGTAAATACTATGGCAGCGACATATACCTGCGTAGTAAAGAGAGCTCATTGAAGACATTGTTTCTAGTTAGTGTAGTTGTTATTCTACATAGACTGTATTGTAAAAAGTAGCAGAGACTTAGACCTGCTTCTTTCATATAGTTGAGATCGTTGACTGGTGTTGTTCAAAACCCTATATTTTGTGATAGTTCACAAACAATGGTATTTCCTTTGGCGTATTGCTGAGCAGTTCTTCTAGTGCTAAAAATCTGCTTATGAACTTATTGACGGCATATTAAGATTGGAAATCACCTTGGCAGAGGCTATAGACCTGCAAGGTTATTGTTTTTCTATTATCTCATTCTCTTTGTCATATTAAGTTCATTATTGTAAATTACACTAGCAGTCACAGAAGATGCAATCTATAGCATCTGTAGAATCACTTTGCTTTGCTCAAAAAGCAAAGAACCACACCAAAGACCAATCCAATGATCATCCCAAAGGAGAAAGCAGCAAGAGAGGCAGAGGAAGAAGAAACTTCAGAGGTAGAGGAGGCAGAAACAACTCCAGCAAAAGATCAGATTTGAAGTGCAAGCGTTGTGGAAAGATTGGACACACAGCAGATCAGTGTTGGGCTTCGTGGGACTCCATCAAAGATAGACATAACCAGAAGAAATATGACAATAAGAACCAAGATGCTAGTAAATCTTCAGATTCTTCTCATTGTATTGTTGCACATTATAATCTTGGTATTAATGAAATGACTTCACTTTCATCTTACACAGATTGTTGGCTACTTGATACTGGTGCAATATCACACATGACTTTTAGAAAAGACTGTTTTGAAGAACTTAATGAAACAATAAATGGCATAGTTTACTTTGCAGATAAGTCAAGTCTTAAACCAAAGGGAATGGGCACCATTCGGCTGAAGATGCCTGGATTCCCTGATTTCTTGTTGAAGAATGTTCTTTATCTTCCATAGTTGTAAAGAAGCCTGCTGTCCTTGGTGGAGATTCGACAGCGAGGCCATTCCATCCACATATTTGATGGAATAGTAGAAATAAGAAAGTCCTCTGACAACCAAGTCATCATGACTGGATACGAAGATGGGAAGCTGCTGAAGCTAAAGGGTTCATCTGCAAGAGTTCAGAACTATGCCTACTTCTCTCAGCATGGAGAAGGTAATTTGTCATCAAGTTTATTGTGGCATGCAAGATTTGGTCATTTGAATTATAACAGTCTTCGTTTGTTGAGAAAGAATGGTGTATTTGGTTTGCCCACCATTCCCAAAGAAAAGAGCAAATGTGATGCATGTATATTAGGGAAACACAGTAAGCTGCCATTCCATGAATCTAATTTCAGAGCAAGTAGGAAATTAGAATTAGTGCATTCTGATTTATGTGACCTAATGCCAACTCCTTCTGCCAATGGGAATAAGTATTTTATGACCTTTGTTGATGACTACTCAAGAATGTGCTAGATTTACGCATTAAAGACAAAATCAGAAGCATTTCAAACATTCAAGGACTTTCATGCATTGATAGAAAAACAAGCACAATCTAAAATTGATACACTTCGTACTGACAATGGGAAAGAATACACTTCAAATGCTTTTGAAGATTATCTTCACCAACATGGAATTGCAAATCAGACTACAGTTCCCTACAATCCTCAACAAAACGGTGTAGCAGAAAGAATGAACAGAACCATAATGAATATGGTTCGCTCAATGATGCTTTTTAAGAATATAAAACTAATGTTTTGGGGTGATGCAGTGAAATGTGTAGCCTATTTGAGAAACAGAAGTCCCTCAAATGCTCTTGATAACAAGACTCCACATGAAATGTGGATTGGCCATCTCCCTTCAGTCAGGCATCTCAGAGTTTTTGGTTCCACCTGTTATGCCTTGATTCCAAAGGAGCAAAGAAACAAGCTTGGTGCTCGAAGCAGAAAATGCATTTTCCTGGGGTACAAAGAAAACTCCAAGGCATACCGTCTGTATGATGAGGTAAACAAGAAGTTTGTTATTTCTAGAGATGCCATTTTTCTTGAGACTAATAAAAATGACCAGTCCATTGAGAGACAGCTTGATCATTTGGAAAAATATCCTCATCCAAAGAAATATTCTGAAAATGAATATGAAATTCCAAACCTTGAAGGGGGGATTCCTATTCTGGATCAACCTTTGGAATTCACATATGAAGCACCAACTCCCCCGCATGAAGAAGTTCCTGCTACTTCACCTGAACAAGAGATTCAACTGGATGATGTGATTGAGAGAATTGGAAGACTCTCAATCAATAATGAAGCACCACCAGCTGATCAACCAGGACCATCACAGAAGATTCCTAAATGGGCCATAAAGACACTTGAAAGTGTCCATCCGGATGAAGTTGGAAAGACGGGAACGAGAAGTTCGAAAAGACATGAAGATGGAGGAGAAGCAGATAATTCAGGTGATGACATGGACGTATCATTTGATTGTGAATTTAATTTATCTGCTAACTTTGAACCAACTTCCTTTGAAGAAGCTTCTACTCTAGTTGAGTGGAAAGAAGCTATGCAGAATGAGTATGATGCACTCATGAAGAATGGAACTTGGAAGCTCGTTGACCCTCCAGTTGGAACCAAACCAATTGGCTGCAAGTGGGTGTACAAGAACAAATACAGATCAGATGGCTCACTTGACAAGCACAAAGTGAGGCTTGTAGCAAGAGGCTATGCACAGAAGGAAGGAATTGACTATGAAGAAACGTTTTCCCCTACAACAAAAT